>JBAMJV010000844.1:0-77927 GCA_037951105.1 Echinarachnius parma | reverse complement strand
GTGATGTGTGTGGCAAGGATCGGTAGATCGAGCGCGGCTTTCTGATCTCGAGATCCCGAGTTCAAACCCTGCCCACTCCGTTTGTCCCTTCAGCAAGGACAATTAATCCACAATTGCTGCTCTCTACCCAGGTGTATAAATGGGTATCAGGGTCAGGTTGTTTAATGCTGGTAGCGCCATCATCAGTGGCAGTCCTCGCTAGTATGCCTCCGTCCGGGGAGGTTGAGAAAAGTACGTCAATATCATTGAGTTGGTTTGTAATCGTACCTGATGGACCATAGGGTAATGATAATTTAGATAGTTACTAGTATTTAAGCGCAGTAGAGTAATATATTTATAGTAAGCTGCGCTATATAAATGTTCATATTATTATTGATTATTATCCATGTGGATCACCAGCAAATTCTCAGTATTAGAATGTAATTTTGCTGTGTGAACCATAATCATATTAATAGTATGATTATGGAAATGGCAAACAATTAAGGCTTAATTATTGAATTATTCACGCCGTGAATGAGGGGGATTCCCAATAACGAACCCCTAATCAATAACCCCATAAAATATCATCATGTGCATGTGCTCGTCAATACACGACATTCTAACAATAAAAATACAATTTTGGGGAACTTGTTACACTCTAAGGCGAACACCGTGTTGGTCGCGGAAAAGCCTGCGCGTAATTTAGTCTGGGCAGTGCAATTGTATAAGGGGGAATTCTGCTAACTTCAGATTTCATAGTTTTATCACACCAAATTTAATCAAAGCCCTAAATCTAACATTAGCCATCCAAAGCTAACCATAGCCACCAGATTAATATAACATATAGCCACCATATTTAGGTTAGGGTTTAGATCCAGTTTTGTTCGCAACCATATTTTTGAGAAATTGAAGGTACACCAAAAATAATTATATCACTATTTGCAATTTTGCTCATATCTCCGCCAAAAAAACATTCAACAATTATAATTTGTGGGACATATCATTCACTCCAATACACATTTTATAATCACTCTATCAATTATAACATTTTTAAAGGGTAGTACAGTTTTTGGTAAGCTGAACTTTATTAACCAACCTGGACAGTAACATTATAAACTAATAGTTATAAACTCTACCATAGCTCGCGAAGGTATACAAAATTACAAACGACTAAGTAAAAGCACTGTTATCATTTCAAAAAATAGCCATTAAAACACAAGAGGGCGCTTTCACAGGAAAGCATTGGTTTCAACCATTTTTCATACAAAATTATGCATGTGAAGTTTTAATTGAAATAATGATTATAATAAGGAGATCATCAACAACTAATTTAAAAAAATCGCTTACTTGAAACATTTTGAAAAAGTGTACAAGCATTTATTAATTTTTTTGAAAAATCATTCTAATTATTTGGGCCCCCAAATAATTATAAGATCAGGCCCCGTTTGCAGAAAGAGATAACAATCTCGATTGTAAGTTACGATTGATCGTAAGTCAGAAATTTACGCGTTTCAACAATGCAGATTGCGCATCTGAACTAGCTACGTGATTCGTCTTACATTATTGCAATACTTACAATGCGATTGTATCTCTTTCTGCAACGGTAGCCCCATATATTTTAATTGATATTTCCGGTTTCTGTGTCGGAATTTTGCCAAGTATAAGTATATTCTGCTCATTAAAATTGAATTGTACTCTCACAATTCGACTCCTCAGTTTTCATTACCTCACTAAAAAAATTGTGATGTGCAGCGCCCTCGTCTACCTAAACTAAGACTACCCCTTTTAATTCGGTTTACATAGATCCCTTTAAATATGATGCACTTCATCAATAACATGCAGTGAAAACGAAAAAAGGCCAGCGTTTGCTTTTCGGTCCTCATTTCAGCCCGCGAAGTGGCGACAAACCACTAAGTACAAGTGTTCACATTCGACTTATCCCAAGAAAACAAATTCATATATCATTACGTCTTGCAAATTCCAAATTCTCTCATCGAACTTCATAGCAAGCCAGTAATCGATAAGTTCTTCGTTGTCCCTGTTTGTTCGTTGGCCTAATTTTCCCTCTCGATTAGCTCATAACTTGTTATGGGAGACATCAAAGCAGAGGTGTTCCTTTGAACAAAGGCAATGCGTTATCATATCACACGTTTTATACGATTAGAATCTACTTTATCTGAAGAGAAAGATTGTGTTGAAACTAAACAGCGGAGTGTCTAAAATGTTTTTATTTAACATGTGTGTGTATAGTAACCAGAACAGAGATAAAGACACTTGTCTATTGATGCATATATATGATTGATTGATTGATTGATTGATTGATTGACTGATTGATTGATTGATTGATTGATTGATTGTTATGAATGATTGATATAATTGCGATTAGTAATATCAATACTTCATTAAATTACTTCTGTTGTGTTTTTTGAATCAGGGGCGTCGATCCCTGGGGGGGCAGGGGGGTGCGTCGCCCCCCAATTGAAAATATTGGGGGGGAGGGGGGGGGGCGAGAACTATCATTTCGCCCCCACCAATAATTCCGAAAATAATCGAAGTGATATAATGCCAAAAGAGGGTAAGATACCATTTATCAATAATTAATCTTCAAAAATAGCCGGTTTTTTTAGTTTGAAAGGACCTGTTAATCATCTTTTTTTGCCAGCGCGCTTCGACGCGCATAAGTTTCTCATATTTGCATTGTTCATTTTGGTTGCGGGAACTCACATTTCGAATGAGTTTGGGCATTGTAATTTCTCAAACGCACCTCCTCAAACGGAAGTTTATTAAACCCTCTATCTATGATATAGATAGCACACCGTCCGACAGGAAAAATAGAATAATCTGAAATATATCTTACAGTCAATTTCGGTCCATATACGCTGAACGCAAACTCAAATTAGAATATCATGTCCCCCCACATACTAAAGTGGATGAGATTGTCCCCTCCCTTCGTCAGTATGTATGTTTGAGTTTCCATACTTAGATATTTCATATTGACGGTGAAATTTTTGTCTAAGGTTAGCACCAAATCGCACAATCTCACGCCCAAATTATACAAAAGCATCCCTATGTGGGAGGGGGAATCACCCCCTCCCACACATCCCCCCCGCTCGGTCGTTCGCTTCCTCGCAATGTTATATCTCTCCACTTTTGAGAAGTTGTTGACGCCCTTGCATAGTTTCATGGGACGCCATGCCCTAGACTATATCGAATGCGTCTATATAGTATACAGGATCACGTGGATCCATTTTATGCAAGGCATCAATCTTTTCCTCGCTATGCCCTTTAAAATACGTTACGAGTAGTGTCACTATTTTATACAATTTTTAACACCCATGATCGGAGTTGCTCAATGTTCTGAAATCTAAAGCTTCCTCGGGGGCTCCGCACCCCTGGACCCCCATTATTATCCCCAAATGTGGGGTTGCCCCCCAAAAGTCAGGTCTTCGAGCCATCAAGTCACTTTCAATGAGCGCATAATATAAACTCGGGCATGCCAATGTGGGGCTTTTAACTCTCTCAGTGGTCACTCTGGAATTTTTTTTTCAAATTTCGCCCCCCCCAATCGCAAAAACGGATCGATGGCCCCTGTTTTGTGACTTTGAAAAGAAAAATGAATGGTGCGACATTGTTTATTTGAGACGTGATATAAGATATATGAAGGATCTATTAAAAACCTATTTTGAACATTTTTGAATAGAGTGTATAGCATTTTATTGTATTAAACAAAGTCAATATAATTAGCATATTTTGAAAATCATATTTACCAATTTAAATTAAGTTTAGAGCATTCGAAAGGGAGATGATTCTCATTCTCAATCTTTATTCATTGATCTTTCCAAATGGAATTAAAACAACACATTTATTGTCTCGTGGGAAATTTGGGAAGTAACCGAATATCCAAGTGTGACCTTTATTTTTTTTTTAGAATGACAATAATTTGTGTTTTTTTATGAATGAATGTTGAGGCATGGTTTAATTTAGAAAGTGATACAATTATTGAGTGTCAATTAGTTTTGTATATCCCATCAGAATGGAAAACGTTTAGTATACAAAAGGTCAAGGTTCGGGCGAAATGTGTTTACGTTAGTATAACCATATACATGTCTATGCTGTAACAAACAAGTGTGAAGCAAGTGTGTAAACCTGCACTTGGATATTGCGTTACCTCAATCCTTGCTACAATGACTTTTTTTTCAGGATCTAGAGCGGAGCGACCAAGAATATTAGGAGGGTATGCAGGGTACATGGATACCCGTACACGGGTAGGGACGTTTTGAATTTATGGGTAATTATGAAACACAGGAGATTTTAAAGCGTTTAAACATAATGTAAACTGAAATTATGTCTTCTGCTTCTTATTCTTCTTCTTCTTTTTCCATGTTTGAGTACAGGACATGGATGGCTGGTAGCAAACCGTTTCAAGCCATTGGGGGTATCTGTATAATCCCCTAAGCCCATATAAGACACGCCTCACCGATCACAGGGCTACCTAGAAGTCAACAGCTTGACCGAATTGGCCCTGTGACCAAATCTTCAGCATGGAAGGATATTACTATTCGAATCTCTTGCATTTATACTACATATGTATACGCAAATCGCAGAGTCACAATAGCGCGACTAGTTCGTGTAAAATTATCAGGGATATGTTAATTGTATAAAGCAAGTGCGCTAGCGTGGAACTTTCAAAAGTTGGCTCCAGTTAAGCCTATGTTAGAACATGATTATTCACTTTTGTGAATAAGGAAATAGGCAGAATAGGAATAATACCGACTTATCAACTAATGCGAATAACAATATATATAACGCCACTCGAGTTACTAACACAGTATCGCATTCGCGTCGTACCTTGGCTGACTTGCTGTGGGGTTGAATTGATTCACTGGGACAACTGAACATCCACAGGAAATGCATTGTCATTCACAGACGGTCAAACTAAGGAGTTCTACATGTAGTAATATCCTTCAAGTTTTGAAAAAGGTGAGTGAATTGTCTGATGTTTTGGTTTGTTGGCTATCATTTCAATTGATATTTACAAATGCAAAGGAAGCTGAAGGTAATGTTATACAGTGACTACCACACTGCTCAATAGTAGCGGTTTTATACTGATAAGGGGTGGGGGGGGGGGGGCGGGGTGGGGGGGGGGGGGGGCCCGGGGGGGATTGTGTGTCTATTTCCTAAATTCGCCCCCCACCCCGAATGTGTTTATCTGTATCCGTTATTGTCGAAATGATGTTTTTGAGAGCACCCTAGCGTCGTATCTACTATAAGTACGCCTCTGGTCTATTATGTCTCATATTGTTATAAGCAGAGTAATTAGTTTATTATAAGGCTATACATAAATCTTTGCATGTTCGCGCTATTAAATGGTTGTATATGAATTCATCTTTATCATGAAATGTTTCATCACATCGCTGCAGCCTCAGTGTACATATCGAATATTCACATTTGATTACCCTTCCATCTGCTTTATTGCATTGATTAAAACTTAACGGGAACAAACGCGTGAATATCCTCCTGATGCTGTCGCGGATAAGTACATTATACCAGTCATAATTCCTGTCACTTTTTGCGGAGGTGTGCCACAGCCAATTTTTGCAAAACGGGGTTCTAGGGAGCGCGTATGAGCAGGGAGGTAGTGGTATGATCTTGGGAGCTGTAAAAGCTGAGTGAGAACATGGATTATTGGGATGCTGCCAGCTTATAGTGAGAGAAAGGTGTGGGTTTAAAGGAGCGGCTATTTTGTAAAACTCATAGTCTTATCTAGAGCGGCTATGTTTTCATCATCTGATATAACGAGCGGGCATCGTTTTACTTATAGCCAATTTCGAGCGGCCTTTTAAAATTAAAATGAGGACCTTTAGGAAGCAGGCGATTTTGCTAAAAAAATATAAATGAGACACAGGAGGTCTTTGAAGCGGCAACATACCCGTTTTACCAATATACATGAGTATCCCCCCCACCCCCCTCCCCCCCCCCCCCCCCCCCACGGGCGACATTTAGACTAGAAGTTACGGGAATTGTGAACTAATCGGAAACACTTAAGTGAAAATGCCAGTGTTTGTCTGTTGATTTTCTTTTAGATTGAGGGCTTTATTGACCTATAAAGTTGTCACTTTGATATAAAATGTATGTGTGCAGTTGCCATTAACGGGTTGTACAATATGTTGATTAATTTCCAGCTGAGACTGTTGTTTATTTATTTGTATATAATTATCACCGCTTTATGATGTTTTTATCGGTATATAGCGGCTTTAAGTTAATCTTATTTCAATATCTGGTAGCTCTATTTTCTCTGTTTGTCTACCTATAATAACGATGTGATTCCATTTTTAGCATTACTGTGTTTTTTTAAAGTGCATGTACTTACGTGTTAACCCGGGGTATCCGAATATACTTGATATGTTACTCATTTCAGATACCATTTGGATGAGCTTCTACTGAACTTGTATCTTTCTTTATTTTTTTTAACATCTAGTCTAGTACAGTTCTGTTGCATTTTTTTCTTTCTATTTAGGGGGCTACTTTTTCAATCTGATGGATATCACAATATATTTCCCATAATACCCTATGGTAATTTTAGTGGGTTACCTACTGATTTCAGGGGGCTATTTTGAAAATTAGGGGGCAAAGTCGCCCTCAGCCCCCGTGTATTTCCTACCCTGAATCTTATACAATTAACCCATACCATCAGCGACAGAAATTCATACCGTGATATCGCGTCCATGTATAGGCATAAGGGGAGATAATTGATGATGTAATACGTAAAAACGACAAGAAAAGCTAGTTACTTGGGCCATATATATAACAAAGATGTGGTATATATTACTGGGCAAGTAATTGGGGCATGGAAATATTGCAGAATCACGTGTATTACTGTGCTGAGTGGCGTAGCGACGTCTTTTGAGGGCACGGAAGGAGGGGGGGGGGGGGGGGGGGTGGAGGCACGTGCCCCCAATAGTTTGAGAAAACAATAAATACATAAGGGGAAAACCTAGGGTAAAAATAAAGATACACATTAAGCTGTGCCCACCCCCCCCCACCAGTCCCGACAATGCACGTATACACCTCTGACTGTGCCTTTGTGATTATACGTCCTTAGCTCTGCTAAATGTTACGATGATGTAATACAACACAAATAGTTGTCTTCATGAATACTATAGAGCATGATAAAAGACGTCTCATGTTTGAACAACGAGGATGCCGTAGGTAAACACGAGGAGTTGCTAGGTAAACACAGACATGCAGTGACTGTGAGTCTTGGGACCTCATGACTAAGAACCCCCGGGGTCAGTGGGTGATTTCAAGTATGGTGTTTGGGGTTGGTGGGCCTTAGGGCGCCATATTTGAAATCCCCCAATGTCACTGTGTACCATCCTAACACGAAGTCATCTCAAATATGGTGCCTAAGGCGGTGCCACTCAACACCAAACCCCCACAACACACACTTGAAATCACCCAATGTATATTATTGGACTTTAGACCCTTAGGCGGCCTATGAACCGCGCATTACTGCCGGGTGTCAGAACACATTAAATAGCCCTTTTTAATCATGATTGTCTTCGGCTTAATATGATGGTATGAATTTACATACACAAAGAGAGAGTAAATTAACTAATACTCACCTTCCCCAGAAATGTATAAATTCGACAAATATTATATTATAGGCATGAAATAATCTTTTAGTTCAACGATTACGAAATCCAAATGTTACAGTTTCAATACAAATTATATGAGATATAATGTGCATTGACGGATGTATCTTATCATAATTTATAATACTCTGGATACAACAGAAGCAACGCACTTATTTTGTTTATACTTGAAGAAATGTGGGTATCTGTGGTATTTCGAATTATCTTTTGGCGGGGTGTGCCTCAGCCAACTTCAAAACGGGGGTCTGAGGAGCAGGGGTTAGCCCTCTCAACTTCAAATGGGGGGTCCTGAGTAGCGGGGGGGGGGGGGGGGGGGGGAGGAGTTCTCGGCAACTTCAATACAGGCGGTATATAAGGAGCAGGGGTGTTTCGATTAGGCACTTCAAACGGGGGGGTCTAAGGATCGAGCGCTATTTTTTTTATCATATATTTAAAGAGCGGGGTATCGTTCCTTTGAGCGGCACTTTTTGATGAAAATGAGATCTTCAGAGCAGCAATCGACATTAAACAAAATGAAAAATGAAAATGAAAAATGAAAATGACTTTTCTGATGAAAATGAGACCCAATAAGGAGCGGGCCCCGGATCGGCCCTGGAAAAAGAGGGTCTTTAAGCGGCACATTGCCCAATACTACACGAGTACCACCCCCCCCCCCCCCCCCGGGCTTCCATAACCTAATATTATATGGATTTGCCCGAACATGACATTGATTTTCTTTGAAATTGACATAGTTTTGTCCGAATATGACATGCTTTGCCCGACTTTGAGGGGTTTTTCTCATCTCCGCGAACATAGTCATGAAACATTATCTTTTTTTCAAAATGAAGGCCGCGAGTATGTTATGCTTGCGAAGAGGCTATTCATCCAGGGAATCGGAATGTTCAGCTATTTGTGAACCATCAGCTTCAGGTGTACACACGGCAATGACATGACTGTGAAAGTGATGGGGCGAGACCGAGGTTACGTCTGAAAATGTAAGAATGACAATACAAATTGGGTTTCGGACCTACTAGGGGATTCTAGCAATGAGTCATATCAGTAATTTCTGTTTCATTTTATTCATTTTCAGCCCACTTGCGAATAGGCATACATCATCATGGGTTCATGGGACTGGTTGTGCGCCGTCAACTCTAGCTCTACGACACCTAGTAATGCCTCTTCCGGAGGTGGCGGTCTGCTGGTGGATGAGTGTTTCGTTGATGGAGTTGTGTCTATCCCGCCCCTCGCATTCTCCGCCCTAGCGATCATCGTACTGACCATCACACGTTGCTGCTGCGAGGGTGGACCCACTCGCCCCTACATCATCCGCTACCCTGGACACACCCCGCGATGGATATTCAGTCTCATTGCCATTGTCTTATCCTTGGCGACGATCGGGGAGGGGATTCTAAGCGAAGAACTTTACCGCGCGGGGGCAAACCGATCCGCGCCGCATCTCTACATCAACGGGGTGTGCATCTTGGTTGCATCTTTATTTTCCATTGTGTATTACCACTGGATAGAGGTGTGGCGGAGGAGGCATATGGCCTGGCTGCTCGTCCTCTTCTGGAGTGTTTCCATAGCAACCATGTCGTACCGCATCCATCATTTTATCAACATAGATGCAAATGATGTATCAATATTCCGATTCGACCTGACTATAGCTCTGCTGACGGTCTACTGCATTTTATTTCTCATCGAAATGAGGTTCATAGCGGTAAGATGAGAATAATGAGAATATATACAATATGATGGTTCCTATAAATTACTGAACAAGAAAGATAAGATATTGCTGAATAAAATGTAATTATAATAATAATAATGATTATTTGTATACATATAGTGCTTCCCACTACTATTGCACCGGTCAATGGATACACATGAACTGCAATCATTCCTGCACTCAAAGTGCACATTTCTACACCCTAGGGAGTATTCCATCTAATCGACTACAGAATCATATTCCTATCCATTCAGAAGTAGTGATGAGGAATTATCAATGATATTTAAAATGCCACAATTGGAAAGGATTGTTCAAGGCCATTAATATATTTATCACATTCATAAGAAAGTATAAATGTTAATTATAAATATATAATTCAGCGGAGAAGAGAACTTTGAATTCTTTATTTCATCTTTAAAATCGACTTAAATATTGCCTTCTATAAGTAGTAATTTGAAAAGTTATACTCAAGTTCACTTCTTCCATATTGAATGATTTATTGTTCTTAATGATAGTAATGATAATAATTATACTGTAAATAATAATAATTTTGATTATAATTAGTGCTGAGTCATACGTTTACTAAATGTTTGGCATTTAATAAAACGTTGAACAATTTTTTTTGTGCACCCGACAGTAATGATTGGAAAATGGCAAAACAGTTAATGTCGAGGCCTGAAATACTTTTTACTAAATATATATGTAAATATTTAAGATATTAAACAATTAAAAAACATGAACAACACCTTCAACCTGTTAATAATTTTGTTGATTCATTCACATCTTTAAATATTGATTAAAATATGAACATATAATTATATTTTATAACATATCTGCAAAATAAAATGAAAAACTTTGGCACTAACTATAATTATAAATGTAAAAACTGCTGGAAATTATAATTATAATTATGATTATAATAATAATATAATCATTTATTAATATTACTATTTATTTATTTATTTTTTTTTTTACTAAATGTTTTTAATTCTTCTGATCTGGATACAAAATCTTTTCAGCTGAGTGAATGATTGAATACTCTTGTACTTGAAGATAATTGTTGATCGTGATGTTCATTCTCTAATTTCATCATTACAGAGGGTGATAATTCGCTATCGCCCAGAAATCGACGCTCTTCATCCAGACCTGAAGAAGCCGAACATGAAGTACTACGCCAAATATTCCACCATCCTCTCAGAAATGGTCTTTTGGTGGGAGAACTGGGTATTCATGAAGGGCTATAAGAAGGTTCTATCGGTGGAGGACCTGGGGAGTATTCCTGAGACCCACACATCCAGCCACAACCACAAGCGATTCAAAACCATCTTCATGAGGGAAAAGGTTAACCTGTTCATCATCTACAACTTCTTGTTATATGTAGTAGAACTTAGTTTTATTGTTGGTGTTCATCATTTGAATATTCCTTTTCTCCTTGGAGGGGAAGGGATATTCATTATTATTGTCTCCACTTCTTTGTACACCATTAATCAATACTTTTTAATGTGCCAAAACTTATATCCAAAATGTTGGTAATGGCACGCACAGCTACAATGTCCCCTCTTTAAATTTGCCATGAGTTTTAATCAAACTATGCTTCTTTTAAACCGGTTCTTGCACTATGATTTCCTAAATCTTTAAGTGTCCTGACGACAGACAATCAACATGTTTGAAACGCCAAGCCCCGCCTACCACCCACCCTCTCCTTACAATAACTTTACTGGTGCTGGAGCTCTTATTAGAGCTACAAGCTCAAGAAAGAATACCAACAGACCTTTCCAGGACTACCACAGTCCTTTGTTTAGAACTATCCTAGAAAGAATACCAGGTTCAGTCCTTTTCAGGACTCTCCAATCCTCCCTTCGTATATGGTGTAACGCAAACCAACGTATTATAATCTAGTTTGTAATTTAACGTGGAATTTGTAAATTGGTACTCAAGATAATCTTAACACCTGCGTTGTGATTCTTTTATCACTAGATAACCTTGATAACCGTTCAACACAATTTAAAGAAGATAATTTGTTCTATGTTTACCAACACTATGCTCTAAACATAAACATTTTCTATTGTCTTTTTCTTTGGTCGTTTTCATTTTTGTCTTTAAATGTAATGAATCCTTTCATAATTTACCATTTGATTATTTTTCATTAGGCCAAGATGGAGAAAACTGGTAAAGAACTGAACATTTTCAAGGTGTTGGCTCTAACATATGGACCTACCATTGCATTTTCTGGCATCATCAAGATAGTGGCAGACATGTTGTCATTCATCGGACCCCTATCCATCGGGGGAATAGTCAACTTTGTCACCGATACCTACTACAAAAGTGAAGATGCTCCTACCGAGGTATTTACAAATAGTGTTTGCTTTGATTTAGCATGAGTAATAATCAGTGACCTAGCATAATGGGATATTGCCAACGTTTGGGAAATCTTTTCCTTGTGTGCAGCTATGTATCATGACTACCTAAAACAGGCACCAATAAAAGTTGGATAACTTCAGAAGGTTATGAATTTTCTTTTCATATTTGACACATAGATAGCCAAATTAATTAAATTAACATGTATGTAGGAAGTTTCAGTTGCTAATTTGCAATGGCTTCCTGGTTCAGTTTTGATTTAAATGGTGGTTCTTGTGCTGTATTGGATCGGAGGCGGCTAGTGTAATGATTTATTATTAGCTGTTTATTGTGGTAGATTTATTCAGAAATATGTCAAAATGTTATAAATATGGGTAAATTTCATCTTTTTTGTTGTTGGACAAAAGCATTTGCAACCATTTAACAGTAAAGTAAATCTTGCATTATCCATAACTACCGAAATAATGTTTTAACATATAAGAAAATAAACAATTAATCATTTACATCAGCAGCATCTATCAATAATATGGAATACACAATGTAGTATACACTTTTTAATAACAGGAAATACTTAGTTTTGTTTTAACTGAAGATGTCTGTAGTAAAGGATAGTTACATGTGACATTTTGGAGATGTGTAAAGAAAGTTTGTAATATTATGCTAGCTACCCTGTAAAGATTAGTACAAGAACATTGTGAATTCTGGATAATTCTAGACAATTCCGGTCTGCCATAGAAATATGAGACTCGTGCATGTAACTATTTATTTGGATAAGGTGTTTGCACACAAGGGTCCTTGTAATAAAAGAGCCTCCCTTAGGGCAAGGATATAAATACAGTTTCACAGTTTCAAATGGGGAAGATAATATTAATTTAAAATTGGTTGATTTCAATAAAAAGAATAGGAGCGTAATTAAAGTAATAAAATGTGAGCAGAAGAAGTCGAGAAATACATTTATGATGGTTAAACCAAATTACCAGAATTGCAATGTGTTGAAACAGTATTACTCTTGTCTTTATTTCAGATCATCAGAGCCCATTTTGTAACCATCACAGAGTTCTTTGTCAATGGTTACGTCCTGGTTGGGGTTGTCTTTGTCTCTGCCCTTCTGCGCCATGTTCTTGACCAGTTTTACCAGTATCTAGTTAGTCTGGAGGGCTTGCACGTCCGCTCATCCATACAGGTATGCTATATACATCAATTTCTGGATTAATGACTGAGTTGTATTGTAACTCATCCATTATGGGAACCTTGAGTACTTTGTACAAACTCAATGCAAATTTTAAAATATAGTTCTAAGGAAGTACAATTATTATTTCTTGACTATTTGATTCAGTATTCCAGATACAAAAGTAGGTAAAAGGGAAATATTGAAAAAAAATATATTCAGAATTAATATAGCACATAATAAGATTGATCATCTCTAAATGATATTATTACCCTGGTCATTGGACACTATAACAATCAATCCACACTTAGCATGCTCGTTCAACTCCCTGGGGAGCAATACATGGCAGCCATAAGGTGCATACAACAGTATACAGCAGTATAAAGTTATATAAACATTCTACTCCTACCGGGTCCCCATTTATACACCTGGGTATAGAGAGCAGCAAAAACAATTGTATTGCCGAAAGATAAAACCAAGTGGGCATAATAAATACTGATTTCCAACTCTTGATCCTATGATTGGAAAGCAAGCTCCATACCAAGCTTATTGCAATAAATCTTATTTCATTGATTTTTTTTCTTTTCAATACAGACAATGGTTTATGAGAAATCCATGCGGATGTCAACGTATGCACTGTCGGGAGGGTTGATGACCATGGGTACGATCACCAATCACATGTCTGTGGATGCCAACAATGTTATGATGTTCTTCCAGATGTCCAATGAAATATGGGCAGTGCCTCTCAAGGTGAGCATAGTGTATTAAAGCCAAATAACAGTTTTGGGAAAGTTACCGAAAACATCTATTGTATATGGGCTAAACTAATTGATCAATATTGTTGAATAAGTATTTAAAAAAGGGTTTGTGTGGTAAAATCTGAACCTAAGCATTGTTAATATACAACTAACGAATGGGCTTCTTGTGATAGTCAAATCTATTACCAAGGTGGGCTCAAAATGATTATTACCCGAAGCGTAGCTGAGGGTAATAGTCATTTTGAGCCCACCGAGGTAATAGATTGCCTATCACAATCAAGCACATTAGTTAGTTGTTTTATATCACTCATCAATATCACGGATTGTGTTCATCTTATAGCAAAATAAGTGAAAATCTCTTTAATATTTCATAAAATCGCTTGTAAATTTTGATATAAAAATCAATCGACATTGATGAAGCCAGTATGAGCCTCCAGAACCATGGCGCATCTAATACGCTTAAAGTCATTGTTATTTTGCGCATACAATCACAAAGACGCAACACTGAGTGCGCACCAACGCGCTGGCAGTTGCGCACATACGCGATGAACGCGTGCTAGCGCTCCCATGGATGTGCTTATTGGCTATCTTGGTGTTCTTCTTCCTTTGACCTAGATAAGTGTTAGTTTTTATTAACAAGGGCAATCACGTGACTAGAACGTGTGCGCCATAGAGTACTGCACAAATTTGATCGCGTGTGCATTTTGCTAAAAAACATGATCTATGGGACGAGCGCGTAACAAACTTTTAGTGTTAATTTTTATTAACAAGCCCGGTAACGTGATTGCGCGGGGATTGCGCGTGTTGTCCAAAACTATCATCAATGGTAAAACGATCTTATGAGGGATATAAATGCAGAAATATCGGAAGAAATCCAGTGGCCGCCCCTGAAATGTAGGTCACCAGTGGGACACTCTTCCACCATCTTTTTGTGTTGCTCTCGGTGGGTAATGATTGCATCGTGCAATAAATGTTGGTCACTCTTTACCTGTTGATGAGTGAGCCCGAGGGGGTAAGTTAAAGTTTCCCAGGTCGAAAAAACAGTTGAAAATTAGTTGCCAACTGGTACCAGTTGATACCAACTGGTTTCAATATGGAAATTGGTACACTGGAATCAACTGGAACAACCAGTAAGAATCCAGTATTGAATACAGTAAGAACCCAGTTAGGCTGACCAGTAAGAAACCCAGTTGAAACCAGTAAGAAACCAGTAGTGGGATTAACCAGTACATGAGGACCAGTTAAAGTAGTTGGTTTCAACTGGTATTTTGAATTGGTTTCAACTGGTATTTCTATTGGTTTTAACTGGTCTGCTGCATCTGTCCATTTATGTTTACTGGGAACCGGGAATTTTAACTGCTACCGTTTGATGCCAGTTAAAACCAGTAAAAAACCAGTTGAATTTCCAACTGGTTTCAACTGGTTTCAACTGTTTTTTCGACCTGGGTTGTTACCCAAAAAATGATTGGCTATTGCAGATGATGGTTTCATCAAGTTGTACTCTGTGTGCCCCGTGATCAAGGTTTTATTGGGGATCTATTCAAACATAGAAGTCTCTAAATGTACTTTGGAATAATAACAACTTATAAAAACCAACAGTAGCATGTAAATATATTTAATCATCTGTTTTATGACTATATATACCTGTATTTGTTTTTCGAAGTGGGTACATATGAACTTGTTTCAATTTGTATTTTTTTATTAACCCTGTGCAAATAATTTGTTTTTAAAGTGTCAGGCAATCCTTCACTTTAGGGGGATATATTATTTCAATATTTTTGGTCGCTAACTTCAACCCTAACCTTAACCTTAACCCTAACCCTAAATTTGGTGGCTATAGGTTAGATTTAGTGGCTATAAGTTAGATTTATTGGCTATAATTAGATTTAGTGGCTATGGACTATGGGCAGTATGAAAATTGAAGTTAGCAACCAAAATTTAGCAAAAACAATATATCCCCCTAGTGCAGGAAGTGCAGGATTGCCAAGTGTCAGATATTGCCCAAAATGACATTTGAGACTTTAATCCTGTACCAAAATCATTGTAAGATATGTCCGAATGATGTGTGAAAGTTTCATTGAATAAGAACACTGCTTTCCTGGTTAAAAAAGCAAAAATATGCGTCAGCGTTTACAACGGACGTTTATGAGGTTTATGACCGTTAATTAACGCTTTTGAGCTGAATGATAGATATCGTCATACTAAAGGGGCATTTGAAAAAATCGAACCCTATTTTATTCTTCTCTTACCATAAGCTAAACAACACGGTAGAAGAGAAACGAGGAAGCTCCAAGTAATTTTCGTGGAGTTAGACACTTTACAGGCATCCCTTTAATGCTGATGTACGATTTTAAAATATATATCGAATGTCTATTTATTTTGTATTTGATAGAGATCCATGATAAAATCAGGGGTATTACTAATTTTATGACGCAATAAAATGTCAGCCACTTCTGGAGTGTGTAAAGAAACCTTGTTATAAATAACTCGGATATGTATAACAAAACCCCTGTTGAAACAAGGTATTTTTGCTGGTTCCAGCTCATTTTATTCTTTTTTATTTTTTATTTAATATGAAAAGATACCTGTCATAATTTAAAGGAAACATTTCATGGTCCTATAAAGGAACTCGTTATAATGAGGTTCTTCTGTATTTTTAACAAGGTCATTTTCTTGGTCACAACATGCTCAAAAGTATCCTTGATAACGGACCAAACTGAAACCAACCGCAATTGGACACCACTCCAAAATAATTGATTTTGGTTTGGTTTAGTGTCAGTTTGGGTTCAGTCTGGTTGTGTGTCTCAACGCTGAAAGAACTCTAATTTCAGCATGGAATATGGACCAACACAATACCAAACATTTTTTATTGTTTATACTCAATGCTTAAATTCAGCTGACAACAAATCAACATCTCCCAGAATGACCACAAATTTGTCGGTTAGGTGTCGGTTTATGTTCGGTATTGCCGGTGTGACTAGAGTTTTACTGTACAATGCAAACACAACGCCCAATATAAAGTGAGCCATTAACTTTATATTTTTTCACAAAAGTGAATTTGAGAATTCAATCATATACCAATATCATAAGAAGATTCTGGAGAATGATATATGAGATTTTCATAGAAAAGGAATAATGTTTACCTAGTGAAAAAAAGAGTTAATCGATGTCTGATTTTATGTCGATCATTCGTATGAAGTAACCAAATTTGGATCCTTTGGAGGATTTTAGTCCCAGAATTTGGATACTATTGACTGCGGTTGAAAATGAGCGCTTTAAAATTAAATCTTAAATATCTCAATAATTAGGGAGATATTTGAAAAAATGAAACCCATTTCATTCTTCTGTTACCATATTAAGCCAAACAACATGGTACAAGAGAAGTGTGAAAGCTCCAATTGAATTTCAGTTGAATTTTCACAAATTTAAAGGGGTAGTACAGTTTTGGTAAGGCTGAACTTTAGTAACCAAAACCTGCACAGTAACATTACAAACTAATAGTTATAACTCCACCATGCTCGAAAGGTATACCAAATTACAAACGACTAAGTAAAAAGCCTGTTATCATTCAAAAGGAGTCATTAAAACACAAGAGGGCGCTCTCTAAAAAGGCAATGGTTTCAACCATTTTTCATACAAAATTATGCATGTGATGTTTTGTTGAAATAATGATTAAATAGAGAGATCATTAACAAGTATTTAAAAACCGGTTTTGAACATTTTTGAAAAAGTGTAAGCATTTTTTTTCTTTCTTTTAAATCATCAAATAAATTTGGGGCCCAAATTTATTACGATTGGATATATTTATTGATATTTCAGCCATTTCTGAACCGATTTTGACCAAATAAAGTTTATTCTGCCATTAAAGTTGCATGTTCTTTCAAATTCGACACTCAGTTTTTCATAACCTCACAAAAAATTTGTGTTGTGCAGCGCCCTCTCTACCAAAACTGAACTACCCCTTTAATGGATCACTTTAATCAGTCAATGCCAGATATTGTTTCCAGGAAGTCGTCTTAATGCAGGTTCATAATAAGGAACTTCCAAATGATACATATAATAGAAGCTGATACAATCAGGAACCTGATGCAAGGACAATCAGGAAGAACTTTACCAGAAAAACTTGCTTTTCAGAGAGCTTCTACTATCTCTACCAAGTAAAACTTAAAACAAAGTTCTGAAGAACTAACACCCATTAGTATATCTGAAAATCATTTTAAATGAATGAAAATGAGCAAAGAAAAAAAGGCTACACCGGGAATTGAACCCGAGACCTCTGGATCGCTAAACCGGTGCTCAACCATCGAGCCACAAAGACCCATGAATCCCCTTTCAATGCTCGATGGTTGAGCGCCGGTCTAGCAATCCGGAGGTCTCTGGTTCGATTCCCGGCAAAGCCTATTTTTCTTTGATCATTTTCATTCATTTAAAATATTTCTAGTCGAGTTTCCTTTGTTTGATTTAAAATCATTTTGTTAACAAATAACAACATCAGCAACAAAATATTTTTTCCCCCCAGATCACAATCACTGTGGTGCTGCTGTACTTCCAGTTGGGTTCCCCAGCTCTCATTGGCTGCTGCCTGTTCTTCCTCACCATCCCACTCCAAATCAGACTAGGGGTCGCAGTGGCTGGAATCGTCAAGCAAGTTCTGGTAACTATATAGTCATCCAACAGAAGGCAAAAGACTTGCCTTCACACAAACATACCGTAGAACACCATCGTAAAGCACCCCCAAGCACCTATATGCATCTTGCTTTTAAAGAGCGCCCGCTCTCTGTCCAAACGGGAAACTTTAATCATGAATGCAAATAATGGTGAGGAATATTCATGAGGATAATAATGGAGGTGAATCTCATGGAAACGTCTTTAAAAGCAAGATGCGTATAGGTTCTTGGGGGGTGCTTGACGATGGTGTTCTACGGTATGCATGCACACATAAACATCACTTTATATGATCGAGAGGGAGACAAAACTTCTGGTTATTTTAGAAACAAAGGCCGGTATTCTACTAATTCAGTTTGGCTTAAAGTGCTATAAACTAAGTGTTGACTCTTTGTTGATAACTTTTAGAGCAGACTAAAATGTTGTATTCTGGTAGGCCTGTGTATGACTTTACGTAAAGTGATAAGTTTGCAGGTTAAACTAATCTGAGGTGTGGACTAAAGTGTGGATTAGTTAGTCCAAGGTTATGAACTTAGTCCAGCCTAAGTGGATAAATTTAGTAGAATACCTCCCAATGACTTTTACATGTATGTTTTATTCACTGGCAAACAGATGAGGGTGCTCAGAGGGTGTGCACTGAACAAAAAATAAAAATTGATTGATGTTAAAGTTTTGCTTCAAAGAAAAAACCAATATTAGCCAAATTATATCTTTACAGAAAGTTGAAATCATACAGAATATGAAAATATTACTTTCCAAGTACTCGCACATCCAAAAATTGAAAAAAATGAAAATATTGAACACTGCCTCAAAACCCCAATCCAGCGACGAGCGGAGTCATACAGCTGTGTGTGTTGTACTGACGTCATCAAAGGGGTTATCCAATAGGAAGTTTCGGTATCTACCACATAATATACCGGAATTATACCCCTTTATACCGAGGATTCCGTGGTTGTTTAAACTATTTTCTGTACAATTATGGTGGTTTAAAATTTTTGAACTAATGAAACAACAACTTATATTCGTTGTAAAGTTATTCTTTTATTCATTAATGTGTCTGATAAAGTAAAAATAGGTAAATGAATCACCTATAGTCTGCGAGTGAAATCATGATATGTATACTCCGCGTGCGGTGCGACGTGCATGCAATGCCATACGCTGGCGGCCGGCATGCATGATACGTGCAGAGCGACCGTGCGCGTACGGTGGACAATGCATGCAATAGTAGCTCGCTTCAATTCAGCTCGTGCTAGCTAGCTCTCAATCCTTCTCAATACTGTTTTTTTGCCGTTTTTGTAATTGTTCTCGTATTTGTTTCAAAAGCCTTACAAACATGTAAGTAAAATAAGAGCTTTTGTCATGCCTTAAACCATATGTGTCAAACACATTCAACATGACTACAGGGTGTCCAAAAATTGTTTTAAATTTATTTTTTATTTTTTTTGCTGTACCTGTGTATAAGACGCACCCCCCACTTTGAAAATTTTCCGACGGAAAAAAAGTGCATCTTATACACGGAGATTTACGGTACTGAGAAAAATTCACTTTTTATGTCTTTACACTCTAAAACAATATTCAGCTAAACAATTGTCAACAATATCGATCATGATCACACTACGATCATTTGTAAGCATATAGGAATGTATGTACTGTACTCAACTGACACTTAAAAATTGGTTTTACTACATCATTTTCTTTTGTTCATAATGGTATTAAGACTACTGATCATTTTGAAGTGTGTAAAGTGGACTAAACCGAGCATGGTGGCTTAGCGGTTAGAGTGTCCGCCTCATGCACGGGAGGTCCCGGGTTCGAACCCAGACCGGGTCATACCAAAGACTTTAAAAATGGTACCCTCTGCCTTTTAGCCAGGCACTCAGCATTTATAGAATGGAGAAGGGAAAGTTAATCACACGAGTTACCAGAGGACTGGCCCCCTTCTGTAGCTTTCGCTACATTTAGTAGCCGTGTGGCCTAGGGCTAATGAATCGGAGATGGGCGCCGCCTTATGTGCCAACATTGGCACGGGAAGGTCTTTTTTAAGTGGACTCAACATTTGTAGAACTTTTATGAAATTTTGTTTATTTTTACGCGCAGTCAGACTCAGTACTGTCAGCTGGTACAGTACTCAATACCCAATTCTTGCACTAGTCTTGAATCCATTTTCTGGCAAAATGAAATGGTGTGAATCGCCCAATTGTTAACATAGTACCATTTTAAAATGTTATTGTTTATTTATACTCTCCCCATCAAAAATGCATAATGTGTGAAATTTAAAATTGTTTAATGATATATCATCTGTTCAAGAAATGGAGAAAAATCCCAACATCCTTTTATAGAGGTTAACTGGTATTGAGAACTTCACACAGACTCTAATGGGACGGTGTGTACACTCAAGATCAAGAGATTGGGAGAAAGAGTTGATTACAAGTTTGATGTGATTAGATGAACGGTTGAGTCTTTTGTCAAAATACTCTGGTATAGCAGCAACAATAATTTCCATAATGACTCTCATGTGCTCATCTAACTAATCTGTAGTTGTATTCTGTTTTTGCTTCTGCTGTTTAAAATAATTATTGCTTTTGTTATAAATTTGTACTATTCCTATTATTCAATTTGCTTGTTCTTTCAGCAAAGAGCGGATAAGCGGCTGAAGCTGTCAAATGAGATGCTACAAGCCATCAAACTGCTCAAGTTATACGGATGGGAAAAGCTGTTTAACCGTATGATAGAAGAAGCGCGGAATAACGAGCTTGCAATGCTGGCAAAACAGTACATGATCATGACTTTGAATTGTAAGTCATCATTTTTTGTTAATTTTTTTTGCTGTAAAAGAAATATTTGTTGTTCCTACTATGTGTATATATGTGTGTGTGTTGAAAGGGGAACCAAACGCTGGCCTTTTTTGCTCACTGTTGTTGATGTGCATAATTCCTATTACTTCTAGTTGTATATCTCTTGGTAAAATGGTCAACTCTCTGCCAAGTACATGTAAGGGTGAAATTATGTAAATGCATGGAGATAGAGGTAGGGCCTTTTGTAGGATCTACCCTAAAAAAAAATGTGTCCTGGACTAAAATATGTGAAAATTGCATTGGAGACAAAGTTTGACGACGTATAATTGTTCATGATCACAATGAATGCATCTGATATGTTCGGTTTCCAATTTTCCATGCAAATTAGCTTAACAATATATACTCCGCAATAAAAGAAACAGGACACTTGTTTAAGTTGAAATATTTCATATTTATGTACGATAAAGTGTACATTATCATATATAGAATTAAATAGTCCTCTACAGGTAGGGATTAAATATATGGTGTAATCGTTCGTGCATGAACTGCCATGGTCAATTAACAATAGCAAGGTCTGTTTTCAAAAATAGCAAAACAATGGAGTACCACACTATTCGACGGAAATGATAGTAAGCGTTTCGCTTAAAACAAGATGTGCAGGGCAAGTAAATTATGACAATACTTAACCTTATTTTTATGAACATAGTCTGAAAATACACATTTTCTAATAAAAACAGGGCCAGGTTATGAGAACATCATCATACTAGCTGGTCTATCTTTGAGGCATGAAGCATGTCTGTTTCATGTGTCCCCTGCAATTTTAACCATAATTACCAGAGGAATGACATGTTAGAGACTGTCCAACTGGTTGACCCAGGGTGACATCCGGTTTTTAAGATCTTTGGACTACGGTAGAGTTCTTGAGAAGAATTTATACCAAGTGTCATGCTGAAATAAGGGCACAAACTGTGGTTTCGACGAATAAACCCTTGTCATGGAATTCCCCATTTCGTAACATTTTGATCAAAATAGAACATATAACGTTCACAATTTGTCTTCATTTATACTTTTTTTATTGAGATGAAAATTTTAAACAGATCACGTTTGTAATGACAAATTATGCTATGTCATGAATATAGCATATTGGATATGCTTATCAACATTTATATAGCCGAGATGAAGTTTCATTTTTGAAAACAGACCTGTGGTTAATTGACTGTGACAAGTCATGCATGAATGATTTCATCTGAATTGTATGCCAATATTGAAGAGGATAATTTTATCTTTAATTTGATATACAATATCATATATGTTATCGTAAATAAACATGAAATATTTTGTCTTAAATAAGTGTCCTGTTTCTTTTTTGCAGAGTATATATAAGGTTTGTCACAGATACTCCCCTACATTTTGAATATTGTGAACTGCTTCCTCTTTCTTTTTTACAATGTATGTATATATGTTTTTGCTTAATGTCTTTATTTCATTGTACATATTTTTGTACCTTGCATTGTTTTTATTCAGATGTGGAAAATAAACTTGAAACTTGAAACTTAATTTTATTTCTATTTTTATTCACAGTTATGCTCAACTTCAGTACACCTGTGATGGTTACTTTGGTGGTAAGTTTCCCTCACTAGCCATGCAAAGTTATGGAAACATTCATTCTCCTGTGCCCTAGACCAGTAGCCTTTAGTCGGACTGATTGGGGGACACTTTATGTATTTCTTTGTATTCACAAAAATGTTATGACCTTATTTGCATAAATTACCATAAATGCAGTTGACAGCACTGATTTTATGTGGCAAAATCTTGGACCTTGTAATTACCACATATTGTCACATAGATGCTGTAACTGCCATGAAAAAGCCACTTCAAAAGCATTTTACTTAGATGGCATTACACGTGTCATTCAATTAATTTTGTACCATGGCCCATTCCTTATAATTATATTTATTCGTCTCTCTGTTCAAAATCTACTCGCAATAAATATCTGTGTTCCTGTATAAATTATCGACTCTGTCCTGGCTGTTTAATGTCCTGATCGTTTCCCCTGGTACGTACATGTAAGTCAAAACTAAGAGGACAGCTCCAGAAACCAGATAATTTGATGATGAATTGTATTCAATTGTTTTTCACACTAGTTTTTGTTCTCCTTTGTCCTATAGGCATTTGGAACGTACACGGCTATAACGGGGAAGCCCTTGACCCCTGACATCGCTTTCACTACGCTGTCCCTGTTTGGCCAGATCCAAGCGCCCCTCTTCATCCTGCCGTTCGTCATCAACCTCCTCGTCAACTGTTTTGTGAGCTGTCGGCGTCTAAAGGTCTACTTCCTAGCGCCAGAGATCGAAGATGATGTCGCCAGCGACAATGGATTGGAGACGACAATCAGGAATGGAAAGCACCACAGTGACGACGCTGACCACAATGTGAGTCATGACAAAAATAAGCACCAAACTTGAAGATGAGTTTTATGATCATGTAAATACAGTTTCTAACTATAATTTATCGTCCAGTAACAAAATTGGGACATATACATATATGAAGGTGGGCAAATGATTTTAGTTTTTTAGGCAATCATTCAATTCTTACATCCATAGTATAGATAGGTGGTTATTATTTTCATAAATCATTCATCTTTAAGCCACTGATGTTTTTAAAACTTTCACACATAAGAAGGCATTGCATAAATCCTTGTTACTATAACTTTCAAACAGTACAGTTATGATGATCAATAACTATTTGTGACCTTACACCACAAAACGACCGTTATGTCACCGTGGTAGTTTGTCTGTTATTAGCTGATATAGCCAAATATTGTTTAAAATATGAAATTCAGGATTTTTGTATTTCCTGAATGAGGGTATCATAATCTACCTTTTGTGAATTTTTGAGCAGCAGAAATCATGTTTAAATATGATTTGTAATCAAATAAATGTGATCAGATTACAGTGCTTGAATGGATGCCGATCTTTGAAACGGCCCGTTTTCTCCCTAACTTTAAAACTGATTCAGCCATGTTCCAAATCTTTGCTGCTCGTTTTGAGAGGGTTCACTTAGTCCAAATATGACAAATTATATACCATTTTAAAGGTATTGACTTCTACTTTACTGTCATGTTATAATTAGCACAATCATTTCCCCCGACTTATTGGTCGTTTTGTGGTGTGAGGTCACATTTGTTCTTCAGTTTTACCAGCAAAGGTGAAACGGGCAGTTATGATAGAATGATTGTTAGAAAGACCACTGTATCGGGCTATCGACATTATACAATGCTGCATCAATTTCAGGGCATCCATGTGAGCGTCAAGCAACCAGGGTCCAAGAAAACCTTCTCGGTTGATTACTCGGTGGCTGATGATGACAAGACGCCCTTACTGGCCAGCATGGGCTCCAGTATCTATGGGTCAACGGACTCCAAGAAGAACATGAGCACATCTTTCTATGAGGAGATCCCAGATGATGTAGCAATCAGGGTAAGCATATACGTTATGTCGCCATGTTTTAAGTTAAAGTTCAGGGGGCGATTCACAGCAAAGATCCGAAGTCGAACTTAACACAATTAGACTTTAAAATTATGCAAAGCGATATGTATAGTTTCAGAAATACGAATTTCAAGTTCCCAATTGTGAATATTTGTACACAATACTTCACATCAATAAAGTTGAAGTCGCTTTGATATAAGAAAATGTTAATGGTTTTTATGCCTCCGCAACAAAGTAGCCGGAGGCATTATGTTTTCGGGATGTCCGTCCGTACGTACGTAAGTCCCGTTCTCGTGATCTCGTGATCTCAAGAACCGATTGACGGATTCTCACCAAACTTGGTTCTTGTATGTGGGGTGTATCGTGGGGTGCCAATTAACTGATTAGATTTTGGGGATCATGAGGTCAAAGGTCACAGGGCTCATTATATATGCAAAAATAGCTTGTGATCGCGTTATCTCAAGAACCAATTGACGGATTCTCACCAAACTTGGTTCATGTATGTATCGTGGGGAGCCAATGAACTGATCAGATTTTGGGGTCATGAGGTCAAAGGTCACAGGGCTCATTATATATGCAAAAATAGCTCATGATCAGGTTATCTCAAGAAGTAATTGATGAGTTTGCACCATACTTGGTACATGTATGTATCTTGAGGTGACAAATAACTGGTTAGATCTTGGGGTCATGAGGTCAAAGGTCGCAGGGCACAATATATATGCTTAATTAGCTTGTTAATTATTGCAAAATCTCAAGAACTGAATGTCAGATTTCAATCAAACATGGTACCTGAATGTATCCCAGGAAGCCATTGTAGCTATCAGATGTTGGAATCATAAGGTCAACGGTCAAGCCTTTCAACATGTTGAATCGGCCTCGAATGGCCTCCGACTGGCACAACCGGAGTCATGAGTCACTGCAAACTGGGCCAATCCAACTGAAAACCAGTCAGATCAGGTCGGGTCGGTTCTGTGTGCGTTGGGCCTTATATGCATATTTATGCTTTGTTTCAGATCAGTGACGGTAGTTTTACGTGGGATCCCTCCTCAGTAACACCCATCCTTTCGGACATCAATGTTGACATACCAATAGGTAAGGTATATCCTGACAGAGTAATTCATTGGATAACATTCCTCAGATGGAATTTCTCCGATCATTTGTATTAATGTATAAGCTGTTAATTTCGCCAGGGTTTTATTTTCGCGAATTTCGCGTATCAGTAGAGAGACGCGAAAATAACAACACGCCAAAATATTGCCAGTCATTTGTACGATCTTGTCAGCGGGCATTCGCATACACTTGGTCGGCCAGTCCCCCGGTAGACATCAATTAGTGGTATGGTAGCTACCGCAACAGAGAAAGCAGCTGTCGAAGCTCAATTTATCTAGATCTAACCTGAACTAGAACTTCGCCTCAATCTATTTTCTCTACTTACGTACCTGCAAGGAATTTGGGAACAATAAAGACAAAATGCGCGCAAAAACAAGGATAATACAGTGCCAGGTCAGATTCGCATTGGATCGATTGTTGCATCCACTGCACCCTATATACGTACACGTATATGCGTTTTTCGCTGCTGCGCTTGCACATAAAGTTGAACTACGTAATACGAATAGAAAATGAAATTGTATCGGAGTCATCGCTTCATTGCATTTACACAATGATAATCGGCAAGTTGTAAACGAATGACGCTATTTGGCAGAAAATAGCAAAAAGAGCGGCACTTTGACTATCAAATTTGCCGAAGTGTGATGAAGAAATGATCGGCCACTGAGGCCATTTATGTCCTATTTTTGTCGGAAATTTTGTAATCGAGATTAATCTGAACAGTATGTTACCATATTTCCGTAAAAATAATGTCAGATATGCTAAAACTGTAATTGATTTACAAATTTGCTGTATTTTAGAAAATTTTTTATTGTCATAAATGTGCTGCATTTTTATGCCTCCGCCAACGAAGTGGCCGGAGGCATTATGTTTTCGGGTTGTCCGTACGTCCGTACGTACGTCCCGTTTTCGTTCTCGCGATATCTCAAGAACCAGTTGACGGATCAATTTCAAACTTAGTATGAGTGTACATGTTGGGATGACAATGATCTGATTAGATTTTGGGGTTCATGAGGTCAAAGGTCAAGGTCACAGGACTCAATATATGTTAAAAAATGCCTCGTTCTCGCGATATCTCTAGAACCGGTTGACAGATCAAATTCAAACTTGGTATGAGTGTATATATTGGGGAGACAATGATCTGATTAGATTTTGGGGTTCATGAGGTCAAAGGTCAAGGTCACAGGACTCAATATATGTGCAAAAATGCCTTGTTCTCGCGATACTCTAGAACCGGTTAATGGATCAATTTCAAACTTGGTATGAGTGTACATATTGGGGTGCCAATGTTCTGATTAGATTTTGGGGTTCATGAGGTGAAAGGTCAAGGTCGCAGGACTCAATATATGTGCAAAAAAGCATCCTTCTCGCGATATCTCAAGAACCGTTTGACGGATCGATTTCAAACTTGGAATGAGTTACATGCACATTGGGGTGGCAATGATTGGATTAGATTTGGGGGGTCATGAGGTCAAAGGTCAAGGTCACATGACTCAATATATATGCAAAAATGGCTTGTAATCTCAAGAACTGAATGTCAGATTTCAATCTAACTTGGTACCTGAATTTTTCTTGGGAGCCAATGTAGCCATCAAAGTTTGGGGTCTATGGTCAAGGTCACAGAACTCAAAATATATATATGAACAAAAACAAAATTTCAGTGCGCGTTATTTTGGGCTTGATATTAAAAATCGTGTCATAGCGGAGGCATAATTTTCGACTGCGCGCATTCAAAGATCCATCCAGTTGTCATTACTTTTGAGTGAACTGTTTTCCCAGCGGCGTGACATGCCGATCGCGAAATCAACAATGCGCGAAAATGTCTTGTACCCTCTCATTCGCGAAAATATTGGCGTATACAGTAACTTATATACATGTAGATCTGTATTCTGTAAGAGAAGCTTGTATATAAACATACTCCTTCAGTGAATGTTAAATATACTTGGAACGTACTTGATGGTACATTCTACTTATTCACCTAGCAAAGCTTTCAGAAACACACTTTTAAATCTGCATGCAATTTTAATTAGTATTGGCATGTTATAGATAATCGACAGCTGGTATATATATATGCACTATTTCTTGATTCTATTTCACTGATTAACTGTATTTGCATGATCCTTAATCGCAGGTAAATTGACGGTGATTGTAGGGACGGTTGGAAGCGGCAAGTCTTCTCTTCTACATGCTATCATGGGAGAGATGACCACCTTCGAAGGAAAAGTGCAAATAAACAGGTTGGCTTTTAGATTAATTAGATATTTGTTTCCATTCTTGAAAACATGCATGTGGTACATCGCTAACTTTAGCCAAGCATGCATACATACTTGTGCCACATTCATGTACATTGTATATAATTTAAAAGTTAAAAGTTAAAATCTTTGCTCCATAATTAGGGAGACATTTGAAAAATCAAAACCCATTTCATTCTTCTGTTACCAAAAGTCAACCAGCAAGGTACAAGAGAAGTGTGAAAGCTCCATGTGATTTTGGTTGAATTTCACAAAGTTGATGGAATGCTTTAAATTATATTTCTGTATTATTTTTCTAGAACACACAAATACATATCATATGCAGCCCAGAAGGCATGGCTTGTTAAAGGTTCCCGAAGTGCCCCCCCGATATTTTTTTGTGAGATAAAAAAACTGACTGTCAAATTTGCAAGAACATACAATTTTAATGACAGCATAAACTTTATTTGATCAAAATCGGTTCAGAAACGCCTGAAATATCCATATTTTTATTCAAAAGATTCTTCACCGACAATCACCGGGGGATATTTAGACTTTTTAGAAAAAAAATTTAAAATGCTTAAAGACTACTAGGGAAAAAATCTGAATAGATTTTTTTAAAGTCGTTGATGATATCTCTATTGAATCATTATTTTAACAAAACATTAAATGCACAATTTTGTATGAAAAATGGCTAAAACCAGTGATTTTTATTAAATAGCGCCCTCTTGAGTTGTAATGGCTCTTTTTGAATGATAACAGGGGTTTTACTTAGTCGTTTGTAATTGTGTATACTTTTCGAGCATGGTGAAATTATTACTATTACTTTGTACCGTAATGGTGCAGGTTTTGGTTACTAAAATTAAGTTTGACCAATACTCAACTATCCCTTTAACACGTCTTTGAAGGACATGCAACATCCCTTTAAATTATATTTCTGTATTATTTTCTCAGAACACACAAAGACATAGCATACGCAGCCCAGAAGGCATGGCTTGTTAACACGTCTCTGAAAGACAACATCTTGTTTGGATCCACATTGCAGGACTCAAGGTGAGTATGAATGGGATCTAGTAACACAGGATTCATACAGAGCCTGGAAAACCTGGAAAGTCATGGATTTTCTCATTTGTGTTTTCCAGGCCTAGAAGGTCATAGATTATTGTAAAATTATTGTCCTAGAAAGTCTTAGAAAGTCCTAGAAAGGCATGGAATTTCATTTTATTTGAATTTCTTCAGCACTACATACCAAAGTACTAAAAAAGGTAAAAGAACCATGTTTACATGTAGATCCCTTGAAGATGTCCTTCATTCTCTGCACACAACTGCTTGTTGGGTGTGTTCTGCAGTAGCGTAATGAGCAATATACAAAATATTGTGGCAAGGGGAACTTTATAGTCATTGAAGAGATGGTAATTACAGACATGTTGGAAATTGGGGTGTTGAAAATGGGTTTCAGAGTGTAAAAACACATGAAAATGAAAATTTAAATGTTATCTGACATTCCTGAAAGAAACCGCTGTAAATTAGATGCACCTGCCTGTAGACGTCACCATATTGTGGTCGCTAGCTTTCCTCTGGAGTTTCTTAGTGGCTATTGTAAGATCTTCCTGGATCAAAACGCTCTTGCTCTTAGGTTCTTCTTGTTCTTCAAAAGTGAGCTTTGGCATTGTGTGATCATAATTTGACTGTAATCTGCTCTGCTTTCTTTGTATCTTTACGATTCATGCATTGAGAACAGTCGATTTCAGCTTTGGAGAGGTGGAAGCAAATTCTCCTTTGCTAAGTCAATGGCAAAGTCATCTGTATTATCTCTGGTCTGCCAACCATTCCGTTTTTGCCGTAATTGTTACGTTTTTTCAATGTAATTACATGTAGGTCAGTACGATTTTTGAAATGTCATTACCGATGCACCGATTACTGTAATATGCACATGTGCACCAGTACCGACCCTGTCCAAATATATATGATCTTCAAATTGATCGTCCAGTTTTTTGCGTGCAAACTGTTTCATCGTAGTAGAGCATGAGAATAATGTTGTGCAGTTTATAAATGGAATCCATTTAATATATACTATTGTCACCATGATACTAGATACACTGTATAGTAATGGGGTAACTATTTCACTTTCATATTTCTTTAAATACACAGGTACAGTAAAGTCATCAGTGCATGTGCCTTGAAGCAGGACATTGACATGTTACCCGCTGGAGATCAGACAGAGATAGGGGAGAAAGGCATCAACCTGAGCGGGGGACAGAAACAACGAGTCAGTGTAGCGAGGGCGCTATACTCAAGAAGGGACATCATCATACTGGTGAGACGTGCAAATAGATAGATCATGGAAGATATATTGACAGATGGATAAATGGATAAATATAAGAATTAGGTAGGAAAACAGAACGTTAAGAAGACACTGTGAGAAAACTTAAGAATTAGGTAGATATATAGAAAGATAGATAGATAGATGTAGACAGACAGACAGTCAGATGGAAAGATGGAAATATGGAAATAGATATATAGTTAGATAGATACATATAGATAGATAGATAGATAGATAGATAGATAGATAGATAGATAGATAGATAGATAGATAGATAGATTCGACAGAAGTTTGAGTATCTAGATAAGAAAGACTAAAAGGCCTCAGTATGCACGAATAGATAGTTAAAAGATCTTAATATAGAAAGACAGAATTTATCCACTGTCTGTGGTAGCTAGATGGCCATGTGATGGCCATCTTTCTGAGTGATGTAACTCGCAAGTATCTGGGATGATTGTAACCTCATTCTCTTGACCCTCATTTTACTACATACAGGGCTTTATGTAGTGGATAAGCCATCTTCAACATATTATTTTTTCTGCTTTATATGATTTGTCTTGCCAAAGGATGACCCACTGTCAGCGCTAGATGTCCATGTTGGTGCCCACTTGTTTGAGCAAGGTATCTCCAAGATCCTGAGGAAACAGAACCAGACTGTCATCCTTGTCACTCATCAGCTCCAGTACCTGCCCGAAGCCGACCTGGTAGGTATCATATACTTCTACTACTGTAGGGTTGCTATCATATCGCTATCACATATTATATTCCACATACTAAGAATCTTGCTCTACGATTGGTCAAAAGTTAATCACGTGATGAAACATAGTTTCGCCCATCATTGATGGGAGAAAAAAGTTACACTATGTACTATCTTGGGCGATCTCAGGCGATGGCAAACTCACTTCCTCGGCGATCTGAATGTATACGCTAACTTTTCTCAGCTTCGCTTCGGAAAGATAGCTACATCCAGATCGCCTCGGAAGTGATAGTTTGTCCTATCACCTTCACCAACGGTAATTATTTGCTTATTAGTATCAGTCGTCTCATCAGTAAATATGATAACATGCCTAGCAACAGCTTTCAGCCAATCAGATTGCACAGATTCTGCTACCTATTCTATAATATGAATTCATTAGTTGACCAATTGATATGTTCTCTCAGTAACTTCTCCAACGCTGCTAGTTAGCTTTAAACTAGATGTTTGTTTGCATTTTAGATCATTGTGATGAAGAAACAGCTTTCAGCCAATCAAATTGTAGAGATTCTTCTACCCATGATTATATATTATTCATTCATTAGTTGTTCTCTCTGAAACTTCCTGAAAGATGCTAATTATTAGCTTAAAACTTGATGTTTGTTTGCATGGTGTAGATCATTGTGATGAAGGACGGCTGTATCTCTACCATGGGGTCACCAGAAGAGATTGAGGTGTCTGACCCATCTCTCTGCTCCGAGTGGAAGAGGGCGGTACAGATCTTCAGTGAGTCAGAATCAGAGTCTGGTGCAGAGTCCGAGGGCCTGATGGAGGAACGCAAAGCACTCAAACGTCAGATTGCAAGGACATTATCAACAACTTCTATTACATCAGAAAGTGAAGGTCAGTAAAGTTACATGTTCTCAATGAATACAATGGAAATGAAAAGAAATGCATTGCTTCATAAATCTGTACATACATTAGAAATAAAAAGTAAACATACTAAACAACAGATTACATGGTTTTGACAATCAATTCCACCGTTCAATGGAATATGCGATGATGAATATCATATTAATCACAATATTCTGAACAAACATAAATTAAAGGTATGACAAAAATGTATGAAATATCTGAACTGCTGTCTATAATATATATTATAGTAATAATAATGGACGCTTTTAGAGTGCAATCATGTCTGTCAGGATGTGACACTACTGGTGCTATAATGAGGAATTTAAATTCAAATTTGCTCTATCTCAGTACTGTGCTATGTACAAAACAGTAACAAGTTCTGTGGGCAGTTGTTGGAGGTTGGGGAGTTGAGTACTAGGCGCTAACACTGCTATGATAGGTGGAGGGGGTGTGCTGTACTCAACACTGTTATTACCACATCTTTGTTGCTTTCCTTCCTGCTCTAGAGAATAAGAAGGGTCGTCTGATTGAGAAGGAGGAGCAGGAGAAAGGCTCGGTGTCCTACCGCATCTACCTCTACTACTTCAGAGCCATGGGCTTTGCTCTACTGGGTCTTGCCCTCTTCGCCAACCTGCTCAAAATGGGCGCCTCCATGGGCACCAACTTCTGGCTCTCTGCCTGGTCAGAGTATGATCTCAACTTGACGGGGGTAAGTCGCAGCTACACTAAATAATCACGGCTCAGACAGAGCCGACTCGATCCGATCCGACCTGACCCGACTGAAAGCCATAGTAGGTCCCGATTCAGTCGTGGCCGATTCAACCGTGTTGAATCAGGCCCGAATTGATTTCTGACTGAAGTCGTGAGGCAACGCATACAGCTCCAATCTGACTGAAAACCGATTGGGTCGAGTCAACTCTGTCTGCGCCAGGCTTTGCACATTTAATTTACCTTACTTTCCTTACAACTACAACTACCGGTAGTATGACACTTTTATGTCTTTCTAGTTAAATTGTTCATTATGATTGAAAATGAGCAAAGAAAAACAGGCTTCGCTGGGAATCAAACCCGAGACCTCCAGATTGCTAGACCAGTGCTCAACCATTGAGCCACAAAGACCCTTGAATGGGGGACATTCCAATGAAACCCTTTCCATTGCTCGATTAGTCAGATTAGCTAATTGTTCATTAGTATACAAATTCTATATTTTTGGTGGGATAACAAAAACCCAAGCTTGGGTTAAATGTCCTGCCCAATAAACCTTTTGTAACAGAATGTATGTCATTTATGTTTCCTTTTAAAAAATTGATATAATTCGACAGTAAACAGTCCTTTATCAGGTAGTTTAGCCGATACATTTAATTGTATACGTGTAAATACTTTGGGGAGTTGAATTGGTATTGTGTGAACATTTTGAGTTAAATGGACGTTATATGGCTGAATCATGAGCAAAAATGCAAAGTGATATTCACTAACTCATTGCACTGACTTTGTACACGGTTATGACTATCCAGGGGATAGTTTAACATCTGAACACTTTAATCGTAAATATCTTTTTAACGGAATGGAAATTTGAAAAACTGAAACCTGTACCATGCTTTTATTGGTAATACGAATACAACAAGGTATGAGGGAACCGCTAGAATTCCAATTAGATTTTGAGGATTGGACAATGTTACTAGATCCCTTTAATCTTATGGTAAATACTTTGGGGAGTTGAATTAAATGATTCTTTATACTAATCCCCATGTGTAATTTGTGTGTTCAGAATGCAGTGGATAAGACCAATTACTGGATTGGAGGCTATGCTGGACTGGCTCTCACTAACATCTTCATGGGATCCTTTACCATCGCTATCCTGACCATTTGCTCCTACCGAGCCGCCAAGAATCTACACTTTGCATTGCTCAACAACATCATTCACATACCCATGAGGTAGGTCAACTTGAATCCGAACTGCGCCAAATACACTGAATAGTACGACACATGCACAAGTAATACAATTAATTAATTAATTTAAAATGTAATATTTCAAAATTTCATATACTATGATGTTCAAAATTCTACAATGAGTGCATCGATTTACCCGAGTACAATCATTCTATTTGCACTATCATATCAAACCTGCGACATACTTTTGCATATTAAGTTGAAATCAAAATGCACTATACGTATTAACCCCTTGACTACAGGAACCGGGTGGGTTGTGTACAAAGTCTATGGTGATTTCCGAATCTCGTAGTGAATGGGTTAAAGTAATACGTATACATATATATAATTTATATATAGAATCTTTAACAACTTTAAATTAGATAATAACATTCATTGAAGTACATTAAATCCACATATCACTATGTCTTGAATAACATTTTTCTATCAATTTAATTATCCTACTTGCATTAGATTCTTTGACACTACCCCTGTAGGAAGGATCTTGAACAGATTTTCAAGCGATACACAACTGATTGATATGGTATGTTTTACTGATTGATATACAGTAGTATTATACTGTCTGTTTGTGCAACTGATTGGTATGGTATGTTTTACTGATTGATATACAGTAGTATTATACTGTCTGTTTGTGCTACTGATTGATATACAGTAGTATTATACTGTCTGTTTGTGCAACTGATTGATATTGTATGTACTGTCTATTTGTCTGTGCAACTGATTGATATGGTATGTTTTACTGATTGATATACAGTAGTATTATACTGTCTGTTTGTGCAACTGATTGGTATGGTATGTTTTACTGATTGATATACAGTAGTATTATACTGTCTGTTTGTGCAACTGATTGGTATTGTATGTACTGTCTATTTGTCTGTGCAACTGATTGATATGGTATGTTTTACTGCTTGATATACAGTAGTATTATACTGTCTGTTTGTGCAACTGATTGGTATGGTATGTTTTACTGATTGATATACAGTAGTATTATACTGTCTGTTTGTGCAACTGATTGGTATGGTATGTTTTACTGATTGATATACAGTAGTATACTGTCTGTTTGTGCAACTGATTGGTATTGTATGTACTGTCTATTTGTCTGTGCAACTGATTGATATGGTATGTTTTACTGATTGATATACAGTAGTATTATACTGTCTGTTTGTGCAACTGATTGGTATGGTATGTTTTACTGATTGATATACAGTAGTATTATACTGTCTGTTTGTGCAACTGATTGGTATTGTATGTACTGTCTATTTGTCTGTGCAACTGATTGATATGGTATGTTTTACTGCTTGATATACAGTAGTATTATACTGTCTGTTTGTGCAACTGATTGGTATGGTATGTTTTACTGATTGATATACAGTAGTATTATACTGTCTGTTTGTGCAATTGATTGGTATGGTATGTTTTACTGATTGATATACAGTAGTATTATACTGTCTGTTTGTGCAACTGATTGGTATTGTATGTACTGTCTATTTGTCTGTGCAACTGATTGATATGGTATGTTTTACTGATTGATATACAGTAGTATTATACTGTCTGTTTGTGCAACTGATTGATATGGTATGTTTTACTGATTGATATACAGTAGTATTATACTGTCTGTTTGTGCAACTGATTGATATGGTATGTTTTACTGATTGATATACAGTAGTATTATACTGTCTGTTTGTGCAACTGATTGGTATGGTATGTTTTACTGATTGATATAGTATTATACTGTCTGTTTGTGCAACTGATTGGTATGGTATGTTTTACTGATTGATATACAGTAGTAGTATACTGTCTGTTTGTGCAACTGATTGGTATTGTATGTACTGTCTATTTGTCTGTGCAACTGATTGATATGGTATGTTTTACTGATTGATATACAGTAGTATTATACTGTCTGTTTGTGCAACTGATTGATATGGTATGTTTTACTGATTGATATACAGTAGTATTATACTGTCTGTTTGTGCAACTGATTGATATGGTATGTTTTACTGATTGATATACAGTAGTATTATACTGTCTGTTTGTGCAACTGATTGGTATGGTATGTTTTACTGATTGATATACAGTAGTATTATACTGTCTGTTTGTGCAACTGATTGATATGGTATGTTTTACTGATTGATATACAGTAGTATTATACTGTCTGTTTGTGCAACTGATTGATATGGTATGTTTTACTGATTGATATACAGTATTATAAAACGGCTCTGGTAAATTCAGTAACGTGATTGGTTAAATCCAGTCACGTGACTATTCATTAAATTTCAACAAACAAACAAGAAAAAGCGTAACACACATGTGTTGTCACTTTTTGTTGCGCGATATTTGCACGGCTGTGACGTCACAATGCTTGTTTACATAGTTCTACGAAGTCAAACTTGCGAAAGTCATCCAAAAAAAGAAGGAAAATGCTTCGTTTTGTAAATAATCTGTTCTGTAGTAAATAAATCTTAGCGGATTCGTAAATTATATGGTATGTGGTTTGATATTGGGAAGTTTTGGAATGGAAATGCATACAATTCTTTGATAATTCTCACTTTTAACGGGAAAATTTTCGGATTTTTGGCGACTGCATTTGATCTGCTGAACTGCAGAGTCAAATTCAGTGAATCGAGTGCACTCTAGTGATGATTAATTTGGTAAATTCCTAACAAATTCACACTCTAGAGAGTAGATAGACTGGGTTACTAATAGTGGCGAGTCTGTTTTCAATAATCTAGCAAAATAAAAGAATCCGTGGTTGAGCCTGTTTTATAAAACAAATAATACTACGGTCTTGTTATCGTGCGTGTCGTGTAAATGCATCGACTCTCGGCTATGTTAGCTGTGCGCATGCGCACTCGGCTTCGCCTCGTGCACAACGTACAGCTAACATAGCCTCGAGTGCAATGCATTTACACAACGCACTCTAGACCGTGTATTATTTGTATAGTATTATACTGTCTGTTTGTGCAACTGATTGGTATTGTATGTACTGTATATTTGTCTGTGCAGCTGATTGATATACAGTAGTATTATACTGTATGTTTGTGCAACTGATTAATATTGTATGAACTGTCTATTTGTCTGTGCAACTAATTGATACTGTCTAATTATCTCTGCAACTGATTAATATTGTATGTACTGTCTATTTGTCTGTGCAGCTGATTGATATGGTATGTACAGTCTACCATTTATTTATTATTGATATGTTATTTTGCAAAGTTTAAGGTATATATATGCATATTCCACTAATAGTACTTGGGAGTTCTCTCTCATTTGCTGCTCTCTACCCCCCCCCCCTTGATTCTGAATAGGATTGAAACATACATGTAGACATTTGTATGGGCCTACTTCATATGGCTGTTAGAATGAAGAATGCCATTGAAGTAATGAACTATTAACAATGTCTGCATCCTTATGAATGTGATGATATAGGACTTAATAGAAGATACTTCAGAGCGATGCCTGTAAAGTGTCGAACTCCACGAAAATTACTTGGAGCTTCCTCGTTTCTCTTCTACCGTGTTGTTTAGCTTATGGTAAGAGGAGAATAAAATAGGGTTAGATTTTTTCAAATGCCCCTTTAGTATGACGATATCTATCATTCAGCTCAAGAGCGTTAATGAACGGTCATAAACCTCATAAACGTCATACAAAAGCTGATGCATATTTTCGCTTTTTTAACCAGGAAAGCAGTGTTCTTTTTCAATGAAACTTTCACACATCATTCGGACATACATGTATCTTACGATGATTTTGGTACAGGATTAAAGTCTCAAATGTCATTTTGGGCAATATCTGACACTTTACAGACCTGTGCACCTTTAATACTACTTTTTGTTTTGATTTGCTTTAGCGACTGTTCCATTCAATCCGTATGCTGATCAACTTAGCATCAGAGGCTCTTGCGTCCCTCATCGTGCAGGTGATCATCGTATGGTACTTCGTCTTCTTCTTCGTGCCAATCTGTGCCCTGTTCGTCTTCCTGCTCATCTACTACATCACAACATCCAGGTATATCATCTGACTTAGTAAAATATGCGTCATTGATTGGCTAAACACAGTCACGTGACTGCCATGTCATTTTTGTATATCACATGGCCAGAGGGGTATATCACCCGCATGGCGCGCGCTGCAAAAGAGATTGTATTATGACGTCACAATGAGAACCAAAGGTACACATACGGTATGTTGTTTTTGACTGATTTCAGTTTCAATCCATGAATGTGTAGATAGCCCCCGGATTTAGCCAGATGCTATAACAGTTGTTAACTTTGTTGTCGGGAAAATCATGGAATGTTCCCTTGGGATTTAAAATGCTATATCGTGAAGAAAATAATCTTCCCTCAATAGCACTTAAAATCCCTCGGATTGGAACATTCTGTGATATTTCCTCCACCACCACTAAACAACTGTATAATGTAGCCCAGCCCAGGCAGTTTGAACGCTTGTTGCTGCGCGTAGGTGCATAAATTCTTATGCGTTTATTTATGACGTATGAATGGATTTGCGCATCTCTGCAATAATACTGGCAAATGATCCTTTATGGGTTGAAAACGTTTAATCAGTAATTTGAGATTCAATGTATTGGTCTTCTTCCATACACAAGACGGATTACGATTTATGTTTTTTGTTTATTTATATTTTCCTCTGGATAGTATGTATAATAATAGTAATATTGACTGGCTTGTTCTTTCATGATATATCAGAAATATTGCATTCGCTAGGATCATATTGCACTCGTCTTCAACTCGTGCAATATTATCCCAGCGAATGCAATATTTCTGATATACCACTCAAGGCCAGTCAATATTATATAATTATGATGTCTATACCATGCATTATTTTTCTATGGATTATTGACGATAAAAATATGGTTTATTAATTGTTATGTATTTATTTATACTTTTCTTAGAGAGCTCCAGCGGTGTGATAGTGTGACAAAATCACCAGTCTTTGCTCACTTCTCAGAGTCTCTTGGTGGACTATCTACCATCAGGGCCTACGGTAGTCAAAACAGATTCTTTGATACCATTCTGAAGCGCATCAACACTAACAACACAGTGTATCTCTACCTCCTAACAGCCCAGAGGTGGGTGGGACTAAGACTGGTAGGTTTACAATGTATATGGCAAATTCTGGACTAGTTAGTGATCATAACAATTCTCAAATATTTGTAATCCACTTGATATCATTACAACCATAAAGAATGGTTTTATACAACATTTTGAAATATTAATTTTGTTACATATTATGTAAATCATATATTTCCTTAACCCATGAGTGATTAGTTGTGGTGTTCAACAGATACTCTCCATATTTAGGCCCGTAACCAGGATTTTTCAAGGGGGGATGGGGGTGCGAAAAACGGGACCTAGGCCGATCATCACCGAGACCACCGTTTGAGTTGTTTAAGCAGTGGATGGGGGTCATCGTCAAGACCGATCGGTGTCTGAGACCACTGGTTTAGATGGCCAAGACCAATAACAAGTGGACCTTCATGACTTTGGCTATGGCTATGGGCTTGATATTACATATCATAGTGATGCGCCGCGAGCGTCGAAAGACGGAACGTGCACTATATAAGTAGCCACCATTATTATTATTATTATTATCATAATCTACATGTTTGGATATTTGTGACCCGCTCTGGCTAAATTAGGCCCTTGTCTTAAAAAATTCAAAATCAAAATTGTTACACTAATTGAAAGAACTCCTTAGCTTTTTATAAAAATTCATGACAAAATTGCAATATTTGGCAATTCAATTTTGTGACAAGGTATGAAAGTGAATACATTTCTGTGAATATGATTTGGTGACAAGAGATTTTGCCAGAGCCTGTCACATATATTTTTTTTAATTTTTATATTTGTCAATTTGTTTAATTTCTAAATATGATTCTATTTTTATGCCTCCGCAACGAAGTAGCTGGAGGCATTATGTTTTTGGGTTGTCCGTCCGTCCGTACGTCCCGTTCTCGTGATCGCAAGAACCGATTGACGGATTCTCACCAAACTTGGTTTATGTATGTATCGTGGGGTGCCAATGAACTGATTAGATTTTGGGGTCATGAGGTCAAAGGTCACAGGGCTCATTATATATGCAAAAATAGCTTGTGATCACGTTAATATCTCAAGAACAGATTGACGGATTCTCACCAAACTTAGTCCATATATGTATCTTGGGGCGCGAATGAACCGATTAGATTTTGGGGTCATGAGGTCAAAGGTCGCAGGGCACATATGCTGAATTAGCTTGTAATTGCAAAATCTCAAGAATTGAATGTCAGATTTCAATCAAACTTGGTCCCCGAGCGTATCCCAGGAAGCCATTGTAGCCATCAGATTTTGGGGTCAAAGCTCAAGGTCACAGGACTCATTATGCCAAAATAGCTTGTAATTGCAATATCTCAAGAATCAGTTGACAAATAACCATCAAACTTGGTACCTATTTGTATCTTGGGGAGCTAATAAACTTATAATATTTTGGGGTCATTAGGTCAAAGGTCAAGGTCACGGATCATATATATGCAAAAATGGCTCATAATTGTGATATATATCAGATCTGGTAGACAGATTACTATTAAAATTCAGTTGAAGAATTAATTCAGTGCATGTTAATTTGGGCTTGATATAAATCACGCAATGGCGGAGGCATCATTATCGACTGCGCGCAGTCGAAGATCCATCTAGTTTTTTTATAGATTTGACACAACATTAAAGGGACTTTAACATTGCCCAAATCCTCAAAATAGAATTAGAATTCTAGCGGTTCCCTCATACCTTGTATTCGTATTAACAATAAAATCATGGGACAGGTTTCGGTTTTTCAAATTTCTCTTTTGTTAAAAAGATATTTACGATTGAAGTGTTCAGATGTTAAATGATCCAACGGATCGCGAGAACCGTGTACAAAGTCAGTGCAATGAGTTTGTGAACATCACTTTGCATTTTTGCTCATTACTCGGCCATTATAGCGTCCATTTGACACAATACCATGTGGACATATCAGATAACAACAATATACATTGTATCAACCATTCATCACTTTTTGCATATGTCAACAAAGTTACTAGATCCCTTTAATGGTATTTTCATCATTTTACATTGAACCATTTGATTTGAAATCAATAATATAATATTAAATTTGTATTAAGTTTGATTTCATGGTGTTTTTTATTTATCTGTTAATTTTTCTTGAATAGGATTTTCTTGGAGATATAATAGTATTCATTGCCAGTTTATGTGTGGTGCTTGGAGCTGCTTTCTTTGGTATCGACTCGAGTCTTGTTGGCCTTGCCATAACATATTCGTTACAGGTAATAATGATTAATATTTAAGCACAAAAGGCTTGAAAGGATACTGGCTTGCTTAGGGCTTGATTATTTGTTTACCATGAAATCACTGCATTTCCATGAACAATCTGATTAGCCATTAAAATGCAAGGTAGCCCTGCTTTCTTAATTATCTTGTTTAGTCTTGTGCATTTTTAAAACCTAAATTAACAGTCAGACCTTATAATATACAAAAAAGTAACTTACCTTTTGTCTTTGCAAGTCGGACCAATCATTTTTAAGTGGTGTGTTTTTAGTACTATGGAATATCTTTTCTTTTTCTTCTGAAAAGAGATAAAATATTGATTATCTGGTCTTGTTTTTGTTATTGATCATTAAACTGAAATAACCATTTTCTATAAAAGGAAATTACTATTCCTGTAACCATTTAGTATAGAAATTAATGCTTTGAATATAAGGTTGCCAAGTGTTTTTGTCGTCCAAATAGTGATAAATAAATAAATCTCAATATATTCTAAAGAAATGAAAAGTAGATTTCATAATTATATAAGCATCATTCAGTGGAATATAAATCAAATGTCCAAAGTTAATTGTGGTATCACAATACCCTATTTGTATAATGATTTTAGTTGAAGGTAAAGTAAGCCACATTTAAAGGTGCCTCCTTCCCCAATTCCTATTCAGAGAAAAAATAAACTGTGCTCGGGGGGGGGGGGGAATTTGCCCCCAAAATGCCAAAAAAAGAGCCCCCCAAAATCATAAAAGACCCCCGTAAATTTGCAAAGAGTTCAATGCAAATCAAATTTTAAGAGTGTTATTTTCATGCAGGCTTGAAAAGTAGCCCCCAAAATGAATATTATTTTTGTTTCCCTGTTCCTGTGTAGATATCTTTGTACTTGAATCTGGTGGTGAGGCAATGCTCGGACCTGGAACTGCAGATGAATAGCATTGAGAGAGTCAAGTACTACACGGAGGTGCCAACAGAAATGTATCAAGGTAAAACAACAAACTTCTTGGATTAATTTTATGTCAAATTATAATGTATCGCTCATATCCTCCATTGTCTCAGGACTACAAGAGTTACAATCGATTGTAAGTTACAATTGATTGTAAGTCAGAAACTTTGTGTGTTACAACCAATCAGATATGCTCATTTAGAACACATGATCTGATTAACAATTAATTGTAACTTACAATCAATTGTATCTCTTTCTGCAACAGGGCCTAAGTCACAAATAAGTAAGAATATAAAGCAGGAGGGGATTAACCCCACGAATGGGAAACAATTTGTTAGCTTTGTAGAGTAAATTTTTCATTTGAATGAGAATGTTTGTGATAAACTATTTATGCAGGCATTCAGTCTCTTGGGACTCGGTTAGCCATGCAGTCAGTCGTCATTTTTGCACAAAGCATTATACCACAATCTCACTTTACTCGAACCATATTTGCACAAAGTGTGATTTCATGATCACGTTGTTACTGTGCACATATGTTCTGTGATACATGTATCTCAAAGTTTACTTTGATCAAACCATTTTGATAAGGTACACCTTATGCATGATCATGTATGATAATGTTTCAATTAAACCATGTTGATATAGTGTGATAGCATGACAATGAATGATAATTTTCAATTAAAGGGGCCCTGCAAACCAAATGCATGTTGACTTCTGTTCATCTGTATTAGTGTACACATTCAATATTTGTAAACGGTTTGACCTAAATATGTTTTGTATATTTTTAAACATTTTATCATTTATTTTTCTTCATGTTGCTAAGCCCCACCTCCAAAAAAACCCTACAGAGTAAATTCTATAGTTGACCTGTTGTGACATCATCTGTCAATCACTGGTCAGCTACCATGAGATTAACAAAATATGAAAGTACAAAAAGAGTATCCGGCCTGCATACCTCCATGCAATAGCTTAGACAGTGTTTGTCTTCTGACATAGCAACAGCTATTGAAATTGAAGGTGTGTGAGTTGGTATTCTATTCAATCGTGTGATGCTATTGTGATTAGGCACTCAGCTTCGGTGAATGTAACTTCTTTGTAACTGAGTAGTGAATGGCTGATGATGTCACAACAGGTCAACAATATAATTCTACTCTGGAGAGGTTTTCAGAAGTGGGGGCTTCACAATATGGAGAAAAATAATTACTAAAATGTTTTAAAATAAACAAAATATGTTTGGGTCAAATGGTTTACAAATAGTTGATGTGTACACTAATAAAGATGAACAGAAGATAACGAGCGTTTAGTTTGCCTGGCCACTTTAAACCATTTTGATGAAGTGTGCGGTGTGTGATATCATGATCATGTACAAATGTATAATCTCTGCAGGTCTTGATCCACCGCCAAACTGGCCATCCCAGGGAAGCGTTGAGGTGGACGGGGTCTGCGTGAGATATGCCAAGGAGCTAGATCCTGTACTCCATGATGTTTCCTTCCAAATACAGTCCACGGACAAGGTGGGTAGTAGAGTCCTCAGCAACATGCTCACAAGCTTGACAAGGAACCTCAACCAACCAACTTTGTATATTCCTTATAGACATGTTGCATGTACTTTAGCTGACGTTGTTTTGTTATAACAGCTATTGTTTATGCTCGCACACTTTATTTGACATACTGTTGTTGTTAATATTTTTTTGGTTGTTGAATAGAGTAAAATTAATTTAAATTTTTTTGTTTGATTCTTCAAAATCCACGACCTGTATTGCACCAACAAGTTGCTGCTATTTAGCTCTTTAAAATGTGTGAAAGTATACACGTATTTATCATCCATTTCAAATAACTTTAAAGACACTTAATCACTGTGTGAAAATAATTAATCTATCCAACCCTTCCCTATAGCAAAGTTTATTAGAAACAATTATGAAAATGAGGAGGACAAATTCGCTGCCAGGAAAAGGGAAAGGTTGAGTAATTAGAAAACTACATGTATACTTCGAATAAACCAATACCTTTCTACCTTGGAAAATAAATAAATGCATTTACAGTATTTTTGTACAATTTCAATCATGATTTGTTATAGTCTTTTTTATGCCTCCGCCAACGAGTGGCCGGAGGCATTATTCGGGTTGTCCGTCCGTCCGTCCGTACGTACGTCCGTCTGTACGTCCGTCCGTCCGTACGTACGTCCCGTTTTCGTTCTCGCGATATCTCAAGAACCGGTTGACAGATCAAATTCAAACTTGGTATGAGTGTATATATTGGGGAGACAATGATCTGATTAGATTTTGGGGTACATGAGGTCAAAGGTCAAGGTCGCAGGACTCAATATAAGTGCAAAAAAGCATCCTCGCGATATCTCAAGAACTGTTTGACGGATCAATTTCAAACTTGGAATGAGTTACATAATACACAGCGGGGTGGCAATGATTGGATTAGATTTGGGGGGTCATGAGGTCAAAGGTCAAGGTCACGTGACTCAATATATGCAAAAATGCTTGTAATGGCAAAATCTCAAGAACTGAATGTCAGATTTCAATCTAACTTGGTACCTGAATTTTTCTTGGGAGCCAATGTAGCCATCAAAGTTTGGGGTCTATGGTCAATGGTGAAAAAAGAAAAAAATTCAGTGCACGTTATTTTGGGCTTGATATTAAAAATCGCGTCATAGTGGAGGCATAATTTTTTAGTTTTTTTTTTTAGATTGTGCTATTGCAGAATCTGAATGTGTGAATTATGATGAATGTAAAAAAAACTTACTGAATTTTTCTTAAATAACCTGCTTACAGCTTGGGATCTGCGGTCGAACAGGGAGTGGGAAGTCTTCGTTGACTCTCGCCCTCTTCCGCATGATCGATACCTTCAAGGGACGCATCATCATTGATGGCATCGACATAGCAACAGTCCCTCTCAGGACGCTACGTCAGCGTATCTCCATCATCCCCCAAGATGCAGTGCTCTTCACAGGGACCATCAGGTATTGCTCAAATGATACTCTGGCTGATACACATTGATAGATGATTGATGGATGGATGGATGGATGGATGGATGGATGGATGGATGGATGGATGGATGGATGGATGGATGGATGGATGGATGGATGGATGGATGGATGGATGGATGGATGGATGGATGGATGGATGGATGGATGGATGGATGGACAGATAGATATGGATGGATGTATAAGTGTGCAATGGAACAGAGTGTGTGCATACATAAATATGATATGATGTATGTATTTGATGTTATGACATAATATAAAGTTATTTACCGGAATAATCTTGTATATTTAGTGAAATTTTCAGCTCTTATGTTTTTATGCCTCCACCAACGAAGTGGCCGGAGGCATTATGTTTTTGGGTTGTCTGTTCGTCCGTCCGTTCGTCCGTCCGTCCCGTTTTCGTTCTCGCAATATCTAAAGAACCGATTGATGAATCAATTTCAAACTTGGTATGAGTATACATATCGGGGTGACAATGATCTGATTAGATTTTGGGGGTCATGAGGTCAAAGGTCAAGGTCACAGGACTCATTATACATGTATTTGCAAAAAATAGCTTGTATCTGGTTGATGGATTACCATCAAAATTGAGTTTACAGAATTAATTCTGTGCATGTTAATTTGGGGCTTGATGTAAAAATCGCGAAGATCCATCTAGTTATTTGTGATTTGTATCAATATCTTACATCAACTATTCTGTAAAACCTCATAAAGCCTGCTGATATAACAAAACCCTCCTACTGTATAACGAGATAATTTTGCTGTCCCCAGCTCTTTATATTCTTTTTTTTCTTTACCCTTGTACAAGGATCTTGTTATAACGAGGTTCCACTGTATATGCCAACTCATATAGGCAGTTTGCATTTGAGCAAGGTTTGGTTTTAAAGTCATGGTTATAATCTGTATTTCTCTTTGTGTTTTATACAACTATTGCACAGATATAATCTGGATCCAAACAATGAGAAGACTGATGGCGACCTATGGAAAGCATTAGAGATAGCACAACTCAAGGAAGTGGTTTCTAACATTGAATCAGGTTTAGGTAAGTTTGGGCAAGTTGGGATGAAGTTTCTGTTAACATTGAATCCGGTTTATGTATTAAAGTGTGAATGAGATTTTGTTTTTATTATTCATTGAATCAGGTTAAGTTAAAGGGGACCACCAGGCAAAGAACAACACATACTTTTATGATTTGGTATTTTGTGATATTAAATAGATACCCAAAATTTTACAAAGGGTTGTGTAATTCATAAACAAAGCAATTAATTACCACCACTAACGGAACCACTATTATTTCCTGGTTCCGTACGGGCCAAACATTTGCAAGTGCGCCAATGCTATTCACGCGTACGTTTGGAGACAATAGAATACCGGACGTTTCGTTCGCTCTGGACAAATTAGTCTTCGTAATTCAGACCCATGAACGATGCTTAAGAATGGTGATGCGTTTTCCAATTATATATTTTTTTTCTGGAAACATATTTTTGTGAACTTGTTGATGGAATAGACTACTAAAGGTGTTACCTTTCATTTATAAGAATATTATTTTGGGGTGATGGTACCCTTTAAGTGTAAAAGAGCTGGATTTTAAAAATTAGATTTTTGTTTAAATTGAATCAGTAATTGTGAAGGTGGCTGGGATGTTGATTTTGTTTTTATTATTCATTGAACCAGGTTAAGTTAAGTGTAAAAGAACTGATTACATTTTTTTTTTTTTTACATTGAATTAGTAATTGTGAACGAGGCTGGGACATCGCTCCTATTAAAGTTGAATCAGGTTTTATAGGTGAATGTGAAAGGGGTGGGATGTAGCTTATCCAATAAATCAGTCTTGAAAACATGTAAAACAGGTGGGATGTTGTAAATATTGATTAATGTTGAATCAGCTTTTGGTAAGTGTGAAAGAGCTATGGGTTTTTTCCATAAATGTGATACAAACAAATTTCCGGCAAGAAAGAAGTAAAAGATATTACAAACGCATTTTCAGAAGTTGAGTATCAGTTTCCAAGGATAATGCAAAGAGCATGATAATGTATTAATTGGCGACTATCAGATAGTTGCATTATTCTTGTAAGTGGAAAGAAGCTGGGATATGAGGTGTAAACAACTAAATTGTCTGCAGACATCTTTTAGTGAATTTCATTGCTATCTGTATTGCAGTCATTTATGGGATTGCAGCTAGTAGCATCATAGACCAAGATTATTCTGTTTATATAATTTTATATCAGCACAGTGTAAGACAAATTAAAGGACAATGAAATGCAGACAAATTGTTGCATGCACTATAAGACACCTAATATAATGAACGGTCCCTGAAAATTTGAGCACAATCGGTCAAGAAATAAGAAAACTATGGCTCTTTGAAAAGAGCCATGTATTTCTTTTAGTGACTCAAATTGGCAACGCACTCTGGAAAAGTTGTGGACAACTCCCCATATATTTTGTACACAAAATTTCAATTTTGTTTAATTAAAAAAAAAATTATGTTTACCCTTCGTTCGAGGTCAACATATGTTTTGTATAATGCTTTTATACATAACATATCATGAGTTGGGGGAATGGAAAAATGTGACTAAGAAGAAAACTGTAAAAATGGGAACTTTTGTGTATAAAACATATGGGGAGTTGTCCACACACTTATCAGAGTGCGTTGCCAATTTGAGTTTCCCATAGGAATAAATGGACATCTCCAAATAGCCGTAGTTTTCTTGTTTCTTGCCCGATTATGCTCTATCTTTCAGAGATTATTCCTCTTAATCTCCTCAAGACTATGAAAACAACGTTTTGCTTGGGTTTCATTGCCCTTTAAAGGAAACTGTATGTTTATCATTTCGTCAGGTTTGTGTGAAACCAGTTTTTACTAGTAACAGCTAAAAATTTCACTACATATATTGCAAACTAAGTCGAGAGTCATCAATCACTGCATAATGTGTGTACAATTATTTGTTTTGAATTTAGATTATGTCGTGACTGAAGGAGGGGAGAATTTCAGCGTAGGACAGCGCCAACTGTTTTGCTTGGCGAGAGCTTTCCTTCGCAACTCCAAGATCATTGTTATGGATGAAGCAACTGCCTCTATAGATCAAGAGACTGTAAGTAGTAACAAGGTCCTTAATTGGGGCAGAAGATAACAAACAATTGTAGATACTCCCTAGATTCAGAATGAAAAGGAATTGTGTAATAATAATAATAATATACTTGATTTATATAGCGCCTACTACGATTGATAATCATCTCGCAGCACTTTACAATGATATTATTACCCCGTCATCGGATGCATTCTGCGATCAATCCAGCACACAAAGTGCACGTAATATGCATTGTTTCTGTAATTAAGCCATTTAATGCCCTTGTATTCTATATCTATCATCGACAAAGTAAACAAATATTCGGAAGCTGTAAATGTAAAGAGATGAGAAATATTTAAAGTGCCTTCAAATTAAATATTTTAGCAACTAAATGTTTGGTGCGCACAATTAAATTACTCTGCACAAGGATAGCATATGAACGGTAGCAGCACTGCATGATGATCAGAGTGGAGATTATATATTCCAGGGCCTTTGTGTGTGTGCAGGCTACATTGTATGTGCAATTCTGGTGTGATCTCAGATGCATGGTCATTTTTATATGGAACTTTTCATCTTATATAAATCATTTAGTTTGGCCAATATACATGTTCCCCTTATATTTTTATGCCTCCGTAACGAAGTTGCCGGAGGCATTATGTTTTCGGGTTGTCCGTCCGTCCATCCGTCCGTCCGTCCGTACGTCCCGTTCTCGTGATCGCGTTATCTCAAGAACGGATTGACGTATTCTGACCAAACTTGGTACATGTATGTATCTTGGGGGGACGATGATCTGATTAGATTTTGGGGTCATGAGGTCATAGGTCAAAGGTCACAGAGCTCATATATGCAAAAATAGCTCGTGATCGCGTTATCTCAAGAACGGATTGACGGATTCTGACCAAACTTGGTACAAGTATGCACCTTGGGGGGACGATGATCTGATTAGATTTTGGGGTCATGAGGTCAAAGGTCAAAGGTCACAGAGCTCATTATATATGCAAAAATAGCTCGTGATCGCGTTATCTCAAGAACGGATTGACGTATTCTGACCAAACTTGGTACATGTATGTATCTTGGGGGGAGGATGATCTGATTAGATTTTGGGGTCATGAGGTCATAGGTCAAAGGTCACAGAGCTCATATATGCAAAAATAGCTCGTGATCGCGTTATCTCAAGAACGGATTGACGGATTCTGACCAAACTTGGTACATGTAGGCCTATGTATCTTGGGGGGCGATGATCTGATTAGATTTTGAGGTCATGAGGTCAAAGATCAAAGGTCACAGAGCTCATTATATATGCGAAAATAGCTTGTGATCGCATTATCTCAAGAACGGATTGACAGATTCTGACCAAACTTGGTACATGTATGTATCTTGGAGAGCCAATAAACTGATTAGATTTTGGGGGTCATGAGGTCAAAGGTCAAGGTCACTAATAGCTCATAATTGTGATACGTCAAGATCTAAAAGACAGAGTACCATCAAAATTGAGTTGACAGAATTAATTCAGTGTACATGTTGATTTGGGCTTGATATAAATAAATCGCGTAATGGCGGAGGCATCATTTTCGACTGCGCGCAGTCGAAGATCCATCTAGTTTAAAAATGATGTTCTATTTGAGAATTGTTAACCATATTCATAATAGAGTTGAAATGGTGAATGACAAATTTAGTAACCATAATAGTTAGAAAGAAAGGTGATTGTAGATTGTAAGGAAATCTTTATTTAAAAGAAACCTTTGAGGATGTTGAATTTCGTTTTCCAAGAATGGCCCGTCGTGAAACAAACATTGTTCTGAATATTTGTTTTCTTGGTTTGATTCATTTTGTAGGATCGCATTCTACAGGATGTGGTGGCAGATGTGTTTGAAGATAGAACAGTGCTCACGATAGCAGTAAGTATGAACATTGAAAGGAGTCGGGTGAAAGTGGGCAAATTAGATTTCTAGATTCTAGTTGATCTAATTCTTAGACAAGTTTTAATCCCTCATCATCTGCAATGAATGGACGTGAAGTTCAGTTTAAATTGTATCCTGAGGGTGTATTTTATTTTTAAAACTTTTTTTGTGTTTTTAGGGATGAAATTTAAATATTGTATTTCTCTGTTTATAGCCAAAGGTACTTCACAAAATGCCCTAAAAGGTGGGATGGCATGGTAAAATCAGGGCCCTCCTCTACTATTTCAGGGATTGTTAGGAAAGGCTTGGAGCTAGATCTAACTGCACCATTATGGTCAACACCAGCATTACTACCACTACCACCTCTATCCTCATCATCATTGTTACCATTTTGTTCACTAGCTTCAACTTGGATCATAATCACTGTTATCATATTCATTATCATCATGATTACCACAGCCATCATAATTATAATCAGGTCCTACAAGTGCCCTAATATGCATGATCATAATCTACTCTTCACATGACGTGATTGTCCCATTAGCTTGTCTTCCACCATCGTGGTGATCAATTTTATCATGTTTGTTTCCGTATCACCACATTCTTATCAGTTTATTACTACTGTCAACAATCCCATGCTGTGTTTACTTCCCTCAAGGCCCAGAGTGATTAACTGCCCTGGTTCCTGCCCTCTCTGCTATGCTCATATCTCAGTTGCAGACTTGAGTGCTCAAAAATCACTACCGCTCCTCGATCAGCCCTCCAGGAGCGGTATTCGTCTAGCGATAGAATTACCTAATGACATCATCGTGTTGCAACCAACGTGAACTCTGACACCAGTTTGACGCTAAATCCTACTCCTCATCATCATCATCATTGTTACCATTATGTTCAGTAGTATCACTTGGATCATATTCATTATCATCATGATTATACCACAGCTACATGTATCATTATAATTTGGTCCTACAAGTGCTTTAATATTGTATTCATGATCATAATCCACACCTCACAGCATCGTGTGGCAACCATCTTGAACTCGGACACCATTTTGACGCTAAATGAGGGTCGTGTGGCAGAGTTTGACTCCCCAGACACACTCCTACAGAGGGACGGCAGCATCTTTGCTTCACTCGTCAAAGCAGGGAAATAGATGTGAGGACTGGAGTTTGGAGCTACATGTACATGGATGAGCTGCAAGGTCAAGGAGTCTTGTTGGTATAGTGTCTAATGTACCTTTCAAGAAGGATATGCACCATTTTCTTTATCTTCAAAGATGAGAAATATGTAAGGAGACTTTATCTAGAATAACTAATTTACAAAGAAAAATGCAGATAGGCAATTTGCATGTTCATTATTACATTTTGGCTAGTGCATAAACAACTAACAAGACATGGACTGCTTGTATTTGCCTTGATGGACAGTGATTTCATTGATTCGCTGATTTAATCATTGTCCTGAAAACTTACCCAACCAGTTGGGTCAAGTTAAATCTTTGTCCATCATGGCTTGAAGGCAGTGTATCTCTTTTGCAGGCATAATTGCCAAAGTCAGTAGAAAATTCATGAATCAGGCGCCTTTGAATGTTAATGGTGCCATACACGTGCTGTGGATCACCATCATCAACCACAGGGATTCAATATACATCCAGTAGGTGGAATTAAAGTTCACAGAAATACTGGATTCAAACGATGCATACAAAAACGACTGCTTTGCAGTTTAACTCTATTGGGCTCATTTCCTTGTTTTCTGAATGTTTGTTTAATAGATTATTTATTATTATCCTCTTTGGAATTTGAACAAAAATAACCCTGTAACAGAACAAGTCTGATTAAGAGCAATGTTGATTGTGCTTTTAATTATTAATCAAAGTGAACTTGGTGTGTGTGAACATCAAGTACAAACATGAAGTACCATGTAAGGTCTGGGGCTTGTAGACTATATGTTTGGGTCTCTGAGATAGAAACTGATATTAATATGTACATGTTGCTGTAATTTCTCATTGACAAAGACTTTGTTTTTCAAATCTGATATTTTTTGGATATGTTCGATAATATACATGTATATCCTTCCAACATCTGTTTCTTTTTGTCGAGCCCACCGTAGGTGGAGGGGAGACTAAGGGATCCAAATTGCGTCCGTCCGTCCGTCTGTCCGTGACACTTACACAAATTTGAATAACTTTCCAACCCTGCATCTGTTTTTAATCAAACTTGATTGGTAGATGCCCTACATGATATTCTGGGGTCAAAGGTCACATAAGTAGGTCAAAGGTCAAATGAGGGTCAATTTGAAGTTTTACCTGCAAGAGTCTATTGGGGTTGATAACTTTCCAACCCTGCATCTGTTTGTAACCAAACTTGATTGGTAGATGCCCTACATTGGCCTCCATGATATTCTGGGGTCAAAGGTCAAATGAGGGTCAATTTGAAGTTTTACCTGCAAGAGTCTATTGGGGTTGATAACTTTCCAACCCTGCATCTGTTTGTAACCAAACTTGATTGGTAGATGCCCTACATTGGCCTCCATGATATTCAGGGGTCAAATGTCACATAAGTAGGTCAAAGGTCAAATGAGGGTCAATGTGAAATTTTACCTGCAAGAGTCTATTAGGGTTGATAACTTTCCAACCCAGCATCCGTTTGTAACCAAACTTGATTGGTAGGTGCCCTATGATATTCTGGGGTCAAAGGTCACATAAGTAGGTCAAAGGTCAAGTGCGCACAATTGGGTGAGACACTTTACGGCTATCGCCTTGTTTAAACAATGTTACTTAGATTATATTTCTGCCAAAGAGACACATTACCTTCAGTAGACCTCATATTGAGTTGTTGGAACATTTCTAGAGACTATTTATCTAAGAAAAAACACTTTATATTGCCTTGTTACTTCTGATACCTCAGCTCTTTCAATTTGTAGTATATATATATGTATGTATATATGAAATATTATTAGTTTACATTGCATCGTGTCACAAAATAGAAAATACCTCTTAACCCAACAAGTGCCAGTGGAATACATTCCCAGTGCCACATTAATTGGAAGGCCACAGCTAAATTGCTTTTGGGGGATTTGAAAGGAATCTATTGAAAAGCAAATGCCCCACGCCTGAAGATTAATGTGCGCACTGAACAATTGAGACACTTACGTATACAATATATGCCACCGCACAATACAATGGGCATTGCGTGCTATCATAGACATGGCATCCAAGCGGTAGCTTCAATGCAAGCACTTGGCATGTCAGTTAAATGTTATAAAAAGATAGTTTTATACAATATTGCATCATCGAAGATAATTTGTCATTTGTGTGAGAGGGAGTTACATTAATTTTATTGTTTGTGAAAAAGTATTGTGGAAGCTGGAAACTAATTTTTTGTAGGAATTAAATAACGCTTGCAAGATTACGACTGGATCTAGCAGCAGACATACAGTAACTGTAATTCCTACAATGCTAGACTGTGTTTAGCTTGATTTGAATTGGATCTATCATATACACAATGTCATGTCACGTCATGTCATGTCACACAATCCTAAAATCATAACTATTTCATAATCATTTGTACTGAAGATTTTTTATTCTAGATGTGTCCCTCCTGTGTGAAATTGATATTTTATTTATGTTAAATTTACTGTCCTCCGATCCTTTTACAAGCCAAAATTCTGAGGTTGTGAGATAACTCTGATATAGCAAATGGCATCCCTTTTAATGTTTTATGGATAGCGACCCTTATTGTGATTTATGAATAGCAACCCTTCTGGTATATTATGTGTATAGCGACCATTTACATACTTCATGAATAGCAGTGTGTTTTTATGCACAACAGCAAAACCGAAGATTAAAAGAAGATTGGTAAAGCTATCAATGCATTCGTTCCTTTGTTCTTTTTGATTGAAAATGTGCAAAGAAGAATAGGCTTCGCTGGGAATCAAACCCGAAACCTCCGGATTGCTAGATTGGTGCTCAACTATTGAGCCACAAAGACCCTTTAATGGGGGGACGTTCCCATGAAACACATTCCATTGCTCTGTTCTTTTTGTAACAGATCTATGAGATTGTTTGTTATACAAACTAGGCCCAGAGCGCATAGGCCTATAATTATGGTAATATGTTCATCCTGGTCGTAGCATTTTGGTTATTCTAAAAACGAAAACCTGTCACAAAAAGGGGAGATATCGGTTACCTAATATTCAGAATTTTTTTTTTTTTTTTCATTAAATATGGTATAAATACCAAATTGCTGGTGAATTTGTCATTGTTATGTACTTTGAAAGCAATTCCTTTATACTTTTCGTAGACAAAATTGTAGCTTGTAAGTTGTGTTTCTGCAGTATTTAGATACTAGGGCTTTTTTTTCTTTGGTGTAATGGGATCTAGCTAAAACCTCGAATTTAAAAAAGGTTTTGAGCTTATTAAAACTGTCGGTTTCAAAAGATTATCCAATTCAATACAGCACTTGTTTTATTTATTGTAAAAATTAACTTACAGGGAGTTTGAATTTCTTCCTTTTTGTTTTGTTTTGTATTTGTAAAGTCCAACTTTGTAACTTCTTATGACTAATAAAGATGACTTATAAAGTATGTTTGTTTTTACTTTCAAAAAACTTTTGTGGTAATTTTGAGAATTTGTACTTGGTAGAATTGAGTACTAATTATTATATTATAATAATGTAGGATACATTTAAATGATCCATTAACTTTATATTTTTCCTCAAGTGATATTTGAGACTGATTTGAGAATGATATGCAAGATTTTCATAGAAATGGAATAAAGTCAACCTAGTGAAAAAAAAGTAAACCGATTGTTTGTGTGAAGTATCGGAATTTGGGTACTATGGAGGATTTAGTCTCCGAATTGGGATTTGACTACGGTCAAAAGCATGTAAATATCTTTTTTTTGTTTTGTTTTTGGCTGTACCTGTGTATAAGACGACGGAAAAAAAGTGCGTCTTATACACGGAGTTTTACGGTAATTATTATATTATAATAATGTACTGTAGGATACATTTAAATGATCCATTAACTTTATATTTTTCCTCAAGTGATATTTGAGACTGATTTGAGAATGATATGCAAGATTTTCATAGAAATGGAATAAAGTCAACCTAGTGAAAAAAAAGTAAACCGATTGTTTGTGTGAAGTATCGGAATTTGGGTACTATGGAGGATTTAGTCTCCGAATTGGGATTTGACTACGGTCAAAAGCATGTAAATATCTTAAATAGTTAATGGATCACTTTAAAGTTGATAAAGACACAACCGTTGGGTGTTATGCTCTGTGCTTCATACGCATTCATATCTATACAAAACACTTTCTGCAGTTTTATTTTATTAAATTTTATTCCAAAAAATCACATCAATTATAAAAAGGTCACAGTACAAGTCATCAACTATATGTTTCTTCATACAAACACTGGTGGGAATAGATCAAACCAGCACCATTACTTAAGCAAAGGAGTTGTGAAAATTGCAAATGAATAATTATTATTATTATCATTATTACCATAGTATTATTGACAATTTATAATATAACTAATTCTTATACAGCGCATTATGTCCATGTTGATAAATACCATATATGCTGCGCTTTAAAAAAAAAGAGGAACATCCTATAATAATCAAATTAAATTAGAGCATAGATTCAATAAAATTAAAGTGTCTACAGAACTCCAAATCATGCGTATATGCAAATTACATTTAGTCCAAATACTTAAAGCATACATTCTTAATTTAGGTATCAAAATGCATTCAAATTAGATATGATTTCAGCTGTGTCTTAATACATTTTCATCATAAATTATTGACTAATTCGGTGACAAAATGAAACAGATTCAGGAATGATGAATACATACAAATTGGCCAATGTCATTTAAAAATATTTCCTAGTATACAAAATTACAAGGTAGTAGGCATTTATGTTGTTGAAGGTCACACCTTTGCATATTTGGCTGCATATTGCTGCGTATTGCCAGGTATACTGCTGGGTACAGATGCATGATATACCCCACCTAGGGCAGCAATATGCATCAAAATATGCAAAGGTGTGACCAAGGCATTAGGTCTAACCGGCCTACTTTTGAATCAAATGATTATATGGCACACCAAAAGCATGGAAAGACAGTTACATGTATATACGACAAAGGCACTCATAAATAAAATCCAGTTTGAAATGACATTAATAACATTTTATACTTACTAACAAATCAAATACATGTTGTACAGTATAAACAATAATTTATACAAATATTTAAAATATACACACAATTAAATAATTATGAACAAAAGACATAACCTGGTAAGGAACAATAAAAGGTACAAATCACTTTCCTAAATTTTGTATCTTAGTTCTTATTAAATAGAAAAAGAAATTTCAGTTTGTAAACAATTATTAGAAAGACATTTTTAATTTTACACATTTATTCCAACTATGTTAAAGTTTATGATACAAAAAAATGTTTGTTAATTCATCATACAGTATGTATAAACTATGGTACCATAATGCAGAACATAAATATGGATGAAAAAAGGAACATCCAAAAGAGAAGATTACATGTTTTTTAATGTTAAATACATATTATTCACACTTGAAAAAATATATTTCATATAAAAATGGTATACTAATATTCAGCACTCATACATATTTTCCAATCTACTTTGTTCTACTTTGTTCTTAGTAAATCCCCTCTGAACATCAAACTGTACTTTCACATCAATGTACTGCAGATGTTATATATACATAGTTATACATGTTGGCTATTTAATAGCCTGGATCAGCCCCATATAGTCCAAACAGATGAAATTCTCCTAAACAGTTACGTTACGTACCTTTAATACAGGACAAAACACAAAATATGTTTATAAACCCCAAACTGACGGGAAGATTGCATCCTCCGTGCCAGAATTATGACTAAAAGGAACATATACATTCACTTCTGAAGAACATAATACTTGACAATAGTACTGCTACTAACTATGAAACAAGAATACAGGCTCGCTGGTTCAAATTAGATCAAGATGTTGTGTTATAGCCTCTCTGAGATATCTCTGGAAATTTAAAAAAATTACTAAAGGTTTCATAACTAGCAAGCATAATTATATACACAATGGACACACTCGTCTCAACCCCTTCCCCCAAAGCAAACAACAACTTGGTGATCAGATTTTTTAAAGTGGGTATTTCAAGTTTTCATATTTGAATCAGGGCTGCATGGTTTAAATCCTATTATATTTCCTGTTTGACTAGTGTAGGTAGCCAATGTATACATGCACAGAAACTTAATGCAAACCAATAACCTGATTACATTAAAAGATTCCTAATTGGCGACTATAAAAGAAAATAACACGATTCCATCATTTTATAATTGCTTTCTGTGACTTAATTTCTAAGCCTCACCCGTCGAAATTTAGCTTTTTGTCATTTGTAAATTTGCATTTATCTGTTCAGATCATTAAATCATGTGAGATAAATGTGAAATTTCAACTTTTGTGTATTAATGCAGACAGCATTTGGGCCGATCAAAATAGTGCAAAATTTAACTTTGAATTTTTGAAGTGGGTATCTTAAAAATAGTTAACATGTTTGTATGTGGGCTGATTCAAATCCTGTTCGACGGGGTAGCAAATGGCCCTGCAAACCAAATAAAACTTGACTTCAAATTTAAAAGAAAATCAAACTCCATAATCCCTAATGGGAACATCCCAACAAAAATTACCAGAATGCTGTTTGCATGACAGGCGTACGATGTCATTGCAGGGGGAAGTTATTTATCTGTACAGATTCAGTAAAACACAGGGCCATTTTAACATCTTTCTTAACCCCTTGACTATGGGAACCGGGTGGGTTGCATACAAAGTCTAAGGGGATTTCAGATACAATGCAACTCAAGAATACAGTTTATCCTACTTGATACATCGTAATATGCCTTTTTATTATATATAACATAACTCCGACTCAGATTTCTGCTTTGGGAGAAATATGTGAAAACTCTATCGGGTTTACCACTATTCATGCGAACACTGGAGGCCGCTATTATTAGGTTTGTGCGGACTTACAGTCAGTGATATGCACTAATGCATTTCAATAGCACCTATTCAAACCATTGTCTGAATACTTGTAGATGCTTTGACGAGTCTGTAAATCAGTGAAAAGCTTTTTGTTCGGCCCGTAGCACACACGTCACAGTTTGCAAAGCATGTCAGGCAATTATAAGAACATGGTCGCTCCTGTCACCTTTTGCCGCCGTAAGAATTAGTAAAATGTGGGTATGTTCACGTAAGGATTTCATGGGATCCAGGAGGCCAAAATTGCCAAGTTATGTATCAAATAAAATGTCTGTTCACCCTCTAAACGATAATAATAGCCAAAAGCCATAGTTTCATTGCCCTTTAATGGAACGGGTTAATCGAACATCCATAAAGTGAGATTATTAAATTATAATATTCAAAAGGCATTCAACACGTGAGATAGACAATTGTCACAGTATACTAGCTGGATATTTCTGGCCCCAAGTCATCATAGAGAGCTGTAGGGTCGGTCAAGCCTTTTCCTGTCCCATCACCTTCAAGCCATTTGGGTCACTGTGTATTAAGAGAAGAGATATAAGCATAACAATGTGGTGGCCAGTTTACCACCTTTATAAAACATAAGTGTTGTACCGAATTTGCCTGCAATATGAAACATGATAGTGTTAATTGTCACAAATTTGCCTGCACTATCAAACATGATTGTGTTGTGGCAATTAGTTTTCCTGCACTATGAAACATGATTGTGTTGTGCCAAGTTTGCCTACACTATGATACATGATAGTGTTGTGGCAAGTTCGACTGCACTATGATACATGATAGTGTTGTGGCAAGTTTTCCTGCACTATGAAACATGATTGTGTTGTGGCAAGTTTTCCTGCACTATGAAACAGGATTGTTTTGTGGCAAGTTTGCCTGCACTATGAAACATGATTGTGTTGTGGCAAGTTTGCCTGCACAATGAAACATTATAGTGTTGTGGCATGTTTGCCTGCACTATGAAAAATTATAGTGTTGTGGCAAGTTTGCATGCACTATGAAACATGATTGTGTTGTGGCAAGTTGCCTGCACTATGAAACAGGATTGTGCTGTGGCAAGTTTGCATGCACTATGAAACATGATTGTCATGGAAATTTGTCTTTTGTGTGTTTATTCCTTGTTCGTTCCTTGTGCATATATATACAGCTAGCTTCTGTATACATGTACTACAATATGTCATTGACCACATTGTATTGTATGGTACTACATGTACATTATGACTGTTATGAATGTTTTGAAGAAATGGACATTTTAAGTTCACAGTGTGTGTAAAAGACCTATGATTGTAAAATTGAAACAATCAAATCTTCGCCAATTATTGATCAATTAGTTAGAACAAAGCATCAAATAAAAGCTTGTGATGAGGCCTTTCTAATGGTATGAAAATCTATATTTTGATTTTTTACCCACAATTGCCGGGTTTTGCTATAGCCGGTCACCGTACCTGTGCTCAATGAATGAACATTTTAAATCAAGCTGCAGATGGAAAGTAAATTTCTGCTGGAAAAGCTTTAAAATATCAACATAGCAGACATAGATGAATTGGAGCCCATGAAATCCGAGTTTCACTGTTTTAAGAGGGTCAATATGTGTAGAAAAGTTACTAACATACACATGTACATGTATACATATCATGCAGGGCTCAACACTAGTTGTCGTACTTGCTCGATTGCCCAGGGTAATTAAGTTAAAATTGATATTGGGCAAGTAGTTGGTTGCCCAATTGTGCAACTAACATTCCTGTTCCAACTATGAGAGACAATGTTATTCCTAATGTGTAAATCTCATCTAGAAGTAGTGGGCAAGTGCATTTTCTGTGTGGGTGAGTAAAATTTTAAAATGTATGCGCGAATGGGCAAGTAGAGAAAAATGCAAGTGTGGAAGCAGGATAAACAGCAATGCAGGAATTAATTTTTATTTTAGGGGGCTACTTTTTCAATCTGATGGATATCACAAAATATTTCACATAATACCCTATAGTAATTTAGGGGCTACCTATTTTGCAAATTAGGGGGGGAAATCGCCCTTATCCCCCGTATATGTCCTACCCTGATAAACAGTAGGTAATATATAGTAATGGGATGCATGTTGTTCACCTGTTCGTAAGTCCCTCTGAACATAGGGATCTAAGGGTTTGCCTCCACACCAACCCCCTTCATCAGGCAATCTGGCGTTAGAAAGGGCTCACGGTGTATGATTGTGCTGCTAACGTAAATGGCAAGAGAAGCCCCCAGAATGTATCGGTTTATATAATATCTATTTAGATACATTTTCAGGTTAGCTATACCATTTTTTAAAAATAATCAACGTATGGAGGATAACTAGAGCTCTAATCGTGATATATTTGGCTAAGGTTTATGGAAATTTTATTTTAATACATCAAAATATGATTAGGGTTAGGGTTAGGGTTAGGGTTAGGTTAATGAAAATTCCTACACAGAAACTACACACCCAGTATACTTTCTTTTCATGATTTTATTGGAAGACAATTTACAGGTATATAAAAACATTTGACAATATCTTGTGAAAACTAACATTATATATTTTTACTTATCGATTCCAATAACCATGCAGTACCAGTATAACAAGATAATGTTTAATATAGACAAGAATATATTTCTAGCAAGGTTTAGTGCATGATATCATTTGATACAATAAATATATTACTTGACACATGTAAAAAGGATCAAATAAATAAGGCCGAGATTCTTAAATTTGATACTTTTTCCACATATCGTTTTAATTTTGCCCATACCATTTACTTATAAGTTTTGCTTTAATCAAAGACACACAAGGCACATATTTATTACAGAAATATAATTTCCAACTTTAATATGATCATTTGTGCAAAAAAGTACCGTACTGTATTTTTTTATACCAAAAAAAACCCCAAAAATAAACAAATTCAAAGAATTAAAAGTAAGAAATTGTGCAGACTATAAGTTCTTTTTATTACACAATGTGTTATTCTGGGACATAAACGTTTGCTGGATTCAGAATCAAAATGACTAACTGTATTATCAACTGATTGATGGTTTACAAATGGCTCTTCAGAATTTTGTTTTTGAGAAAATAAGTATGACCGAAAACAGACATCGCTTGCCCAAATTTGGTTATCTTAATAAGAAAAGGAACATTAAATAGTACTGTCATTCAGAGCACTCCAGAGAAATTTGAAATGAAAGGTAGCGAACCTTAAGTAACAAGTTCACAGTGGTGTTATTTCTCACTGGCAATATGTTTGCAAAATGAGAAAATGGGTATATTTCCAAGATAATGTTTGCAAATAATAATTAATAATAATATATTACATTTATAAAGCGCTTAATACAATGTTTCTAAGTGCATTATTATTACCCTTGGTCATCAGGTACAGGTCAAACCAGCATAATTATCTTGCGCACCATCTCAACTCCCTGGGGAGCATACTAGCCCAGCTGCCCAACGGGCGCTGATGGCCAATTAACACCCGACCAAGTACCTATTTATACTCCTGGGTAGAGAGCAGCAATGTGGATTAATTGTCTTGCTGAAGGACAAACGGAGTAGGCTGGGTTCGAACTCGGGATCTCGAGATCGGAAAGCGCGCGCTCTACCAATCTTGCCACACCTCGTCCACAAATAGAAACAAATAGGGAGTACATTTTTGTGAAGGGCCACAAGATAGATAATGTTTGTGCACTTGAAATCGTGTATGTTTAAAAGACAAATCGTGTAAATTTGAAATTGTTCATATAATGCACAATATATCTTGAAGTGAAAGGAAAAAAAGTCTAATCGTTCATCAGATACAAACTAGATTGCAATATTTCTCTCCTAGAATGTGTAATGCTCATGCACACGGCTCAGGCAATGTTTGTTCATAATTTCATAAAAGAAATACATAATAAATATAATGATTTTTTTTTTCCACATGGAGAATATGTACATACATGTACATGATGACAGAATATTCGTAAAAAAATAGAATTTTAGACCAAATTATTTATGTTAGCACTTCCCCTTCTTGTATAACTTTTGAGACAAGTTATTCAATTAAAACATGTTACTAATATACAATTCAATATGTTGGAATCCACCATGCTTCCAATTTTAAACTTAGTATTTGTTATGTCATTGTCACATAACCCTTTGGGCAAGCTTTCTGCTTGGCTGGAGCAACCTTTGTTAAAACTTAAAAAGTCATAAAACCAATTTGAACAATATTAGCAACCTAGCTTAAACGTAGAGGACTTTGTTTACAGGCGGCAAGGACACGAGTTTGCTTTTAGGCAAGAATAAGTATGCACTATAGATCTACAAGTTCCAAGCCAGGCAAGATGTTGAATTCAACCATAGAAATTTGTTGTTTTTTTTTTGCCATGAAAGAATGTAAATGAAAGGAATCACAAGCTAAGACCTTTTATGAGAATTGTCCATGCCGTTCATAAATAGAAACAGTAGTGACATTTGAACTACATTGTACATGTATATACACTACATACATGACAGTATGAATGATTTTGGAGCAGCTTAAAGAAAATTATTTTAATTTCCATGACTGTGTAATATTAAAGGGAACCAACACCCCCAAAATAACAATTTGGTATAAAAAGTGATTACTTTTAGTAATATAATGTATTCATTCCACCAGGAACTGACAAATTTTGTGTCTCCAAAAATGTTTCTATTCAAACTTTATGATCATAACTACTGCAAATAAACATTCATTTAGTCTGCAGGACAGACTTATCTTGTTCTTTTATCATATAGACAATAGATATAGTATTCTTCTGCTGACCCAGGAGGACATAATTTTAAATTAAGATAACATTTTCTGGGCACCTATTTTTCTAAAAATTTAGGTACAATGGACTAGTTACTAATTTACTGTTTTCTTTCATTTATTAGAAAATTATTACATATATCAGGCCTGCATATATATTCATACATACCATTTCAAAAATATAATTTTTACAAAAAATGCAGAATTTTCATCACATTTCATTATTTAATATGAAAGATGGATAGCTCAGTAGTGTTTATCAGAAGCACAGTGTACGAAAATGAGAACAGCGAATGCGCAATCATGTAAACACACACAGGCAGAGACAGAACATGCATGATGATGCTGAGTGAACCGGGTGGATTGGAATGATGTAGAAACAAGACTGGTGAAGAAAGACTGATGAAGAAAGACTGGTAAACAGTTGATGGTTAAGTAGACCTAGAGCTGCTTGGGCACAGGCCAGGCAGAGGAGAGGGAAACATAAACAAAGAGAAGCATAATTGTACAAGAAAGACCATGAATCACAATCACCTACAAACAAATAAACTGATGGATAAATAAAGAAATTTCTATAATATTTTTCTAGCTATTTTTGTTTAACTGTTAGGTAGAATGGACTAGTTAATTTACTGTTTTCTTTCATTTATTAGAAATTATTTACTGATCATGTTCAGGGAAAATTTAAAAATGCATGATATATATTTATTTGAAACAAAAAGTGTTACTGGCACTCCAGTTTGACAACTGATTGGGAAATGCAATAGTTTCACCATGATAATTGAAAAAAGGTAAATTAAATTAATTTTGCTGATGAAATTATGTTAGACCTGTATCAACTGAAAAGTATGATCTTCAAACTAATACATTTTCTGAATATAGTCATACCAGATTTAAATCATTGAAATACAAACTACGGAATGAAAGTATAATTTGCAGATGAATGCTACATGCAGTTCTAACCAGCAGATAGTTTGTGTTAAGCGTAGGGTTTTATTTAATTTGTGAAATTTACAAAATCTTTGATGCAAGTAAATATCATTAAACAAACATTTCCTAACCCTGCATAATGCTTAAAATAGTGATCCATTAACTTTGTAAAAATCCAACTAAAATCACTTGGAGCTTTCACACTTCTCTTGTACCTTGTTGTTTGGCTAAATTGGTAACAGAAGAATAAAATGGGCACTGATTTTTCAAATGTCTCCCTAATTATGGATATTAAGACTTCAAATTTGGAAGCGTCTATAGTCGCTTTTGACCGTAGTCAAGAGTATCCGATATGTGGATACTCAATCATCCATAGTATCCAAGTTTAGATACTTCATGTAAACTATTGGGATAAAATCTGACATTCATTTTCTCTGTTTTCACTAGGTAAACATTATTCCTTTTCTATGAAACTCTCACATATCATTCTCAAGAATCTTACAATGAAATTAGTATAAGCTTGAAGTCTGAAATATTACTATTGGAAAAAATATAAAGTTATGGTCACTTTACGAAATGAAATATTATGCATGCTGTGCTGTGTGAGTAGTACTGGTAGTTTTTAATGAAAATTGACAAATTATAGCACTGTTAAATATATACATGTTACAAGCATAAAGGCAATGTAGAAATTGAAAATAGACAAGTTAGAAATCAGTTAATTCAAAATATGAAAATGTGCCAAATGTAAAGGTTACTTTTACGAAAAACTTTTCCAGAATAAGTGTGCACAGGAGGGATAAATGGCATTGCTGCCAGGGATGTAGATTGGGATTACTCGTGGGGGAGGGGTTGGGGACACTCAAGTACTCAACTCTACATGTTTTTCTTTATTTCAAAAGCCTAGTATTTAAGGCAGCTAAATAAGGGATAGGACAGTTTTGTTTTAGAGGGCGCTTAAGAAATAATTAATTTGTGAGGTAATGAACAACTAAGTATAATACTTGGAAAAGCATGTGATCTTAAAGATAAAACAAACTTTATTTGATCAAAATCGTTCAGAAACAGCAGAAATATCAATAAATATATCTGATTGGAATAAATAAGGGACCCACATTTATTCAACAATTTAAGAAAAATATTCAAGTATAATGCCTAACATTTTTTGAAAATATACCAACAAGGTTATTAAATAGTTGTTGACGATTTCTCTATTGAATCATTATTTAAACAATTAATCACATTCACAATTTTTCACCAAAAAATTGTTAAAACTAATGTTTTTAAAGAGCGCCCTCTTGTGTTTTAATGGCTGTTTTTAGAATGATAACAGTCTCCTTCAACTTAGCCGTTTGTAAGTTTTTCAACCTTTTGGGCATGATGGAGTTATGATTATTAGTTCTTCATGATAGGGTGCAAGTTTGACCAGAACTGTACTATTCCTTTAAAGGTATGTTATTGAGATAAAGACCCAAGTTCATTTGCATCTACTTGTTAAAGGCCAAGGGGGTAGAGGGGAGGATACTTTGCATGCCAATGGTGATCTAAACAAACTTGTGTATTAAAAGCTTTCAAATTTTCAGATCAACACTTACAAAAAAAAAGGGCGAGCATATTACGTTGTTTGCAGTATGTCAAGAAGGCAAGAGTGACCTTCTGGCTGGCTTGGTAAACCCCAGGGTAGGTTCACTTTGAGGAAAGGGAGATGAGGATTACGATAATAAAAGTTTTTTTTTATTGTTGTCTAACGGTTTTTCCCTACTTGGGATCATGATTTGTGTGATTTGGAAGATCATCTATAAAATAAACAAAGATATGCAGAAATTTGTGATCACGTGATTTGAATATTGTTGTTTAGCGGTTTTCGCTACTTGGGATCATGATTTGTGATCATGCGATTTGGAAGATCATCTATAAAAGAAACAAAGACATATATGCAGAGGGGCAATAATTTAGAGGTAATATTTGTAAGTTCCATTTATTTTGTTCACCAAACTTTGGAGAATATACCATGAAATATCACATGTATGTAGAAATGTATGGATGAAATATAAGAGCAAGTCAGATAAGAGATGCTGCCCTGATGATGGTCAAAAGCACAATTCCTCTGTAGAAGGATGAAACATCTTATCAGGGCATACACATGAGGGTGATTATGAATTAATTGGGTATGGGGCTACCACTACATAACATTATATCACTATATGATTGATCATAAACTCCATTAAAGATTACTACTCGGTCATTATTACTCCCAGTCTTCATCACACATTCTCACAAAATCAATTTGCAAATGAGGTCAACATAACAAAATTGATGACATTTTCCACATCCAGTAGGAAGACATTTTCAAATATTGAGTTCTTGATTACAAACCTGTCGCCTAAAGAACCAATTATGTAAACCCCTCGACAATAACAACCTGGGTTACAGTATGTGAATTATCTTTCTTGTTTAGCAAAGCCTAAATCTGAGTTTGCCATAATGTAATGAGGACATGATAATTATATATAGTATTTATAGAATGCTTTGTATCTAGGTACCCTACTCAGAGGTGCATTATTACCACTGGTCATCAGGTACAGTTCAGACCCGCACAATCATCTTGCGCACCATCTCAACTCCCAGGGGAGCATACAAGCCCAAGCTCCTCTACCGTATAGGGCGCTAAAGGCTTATGTTATTAACGACCAAGTACCCATTTATACTCCTGGGTAGAGAGCCATAAATGCCTTGCTGAGGCCTGAGTGCCATAAAATGCCAGGGCTTATCTGATCATGGCACAACATTGGGAAACTGACAATAATATAATATATTGATAATGAGCAACAAAAAAAGAAAGAAGGGTTTCCTTGGGGTTTGAACAAGAGACCTCCGGATTACTAGACCAACTGAGCTAGAAGTCCCTTGTGCTGGTTGTTTGTTCCTGAAACCCCTTTCAAAGCTTGTGATGGCCGAACAACCACCACAAGGGCTTTCTAGCCAGATGGTCAAGCACCTGTCTAGCAATCCTGAGGTCTCCGGTTCGAATCCCAGGGAAACCCTCTTATCTTTGCTCATTTTCATCTATAGATATGAATTAATGAAATTGGTTGGATACTCACTACTGTCGTTTCTCCAGTGCGCTCTGCTCAATGCTCTGTTCCTGCATCTTGAAGTGAGTGTAGAGGACAATTCCACTCAGCGTCAGGAAGACTCCACCAAGCTGGTTGAGGGACAGAGGATCTTGGAAAACAAAGAAGCCCCCAAGAAGAGTAAGGCAGAACTTGGCGTGACCAACCATGTTGTAGCTGGTGGCATTACATTATTAAGGAACGTACATTTGCACATTTTTAAGAAATATAACTTACAAGTAATCTAATTTTACACCTGCTCAAAGGCAGGCTAATGGAGGAAGAAGATATTTTGATGTCTGGATCCTGTACAAACATCCTTCCAGTATTTAACAAAGGCTAGAAATTAGCACTAGCCCACACACTCTGGGCCACCTAAAATTAATTCTGTGTCACCCTGATTTCATTAATGCTTCATATAGATCTCGTCTGAATGGGCAACCACACATTACAGAAGTACAGAACCTCCTAAGTTTTTATTTGGGGACACCAGATTCAGGTTTCAGGCCACTCAAATTTAAGAAGCTTTGGTATTACTGGGCTACAAAGAAAAAAAGTTATGCCGGACCATCCAAAATGTCTTGCATTGACTACAGTACTTGTGTGATATAAAGGATACGTTATAGGAGATGTATTGCCAATTATCCAGTAGATCGACAAGTTGACAGAGAAAGCCACGCAGCAAGATGCCAGAACAATCAACTGCAAGATAAAGAAAAAAACATGTATTCAAACATTATCAAAATATATTCTTAAACTTTAAATTACAAAGGCCCACAACTTTAGTACGGGCTAAAAAGACATTTACGGGCTAAAAAGAAATTACCAGTACCTGGTTCAACCGTTTCACACCTGTGGAACTTTACTAGCTCATTAATGGCTGTAATGTGCCACCAGAGATATTCTAATTATTTCTTTTCATTATCCAAAATCTTCTACATGTAGTTCTGCTTAAGCATCAAGAATAATGGTTGCTTTACAATCCAGTCATAGTATACATGTAGCTGGTCAGTCACCAGTAATACTATGTTTGGAATGTCTAGAGACACTTTGTCTGGATGCCTTTGCGGAGGAATTTGCATTCGTAATGAACACAAAGTGCAAGTCATAATGCACAGACCTTGCAACATGGTTGAAACAGTTCAGTCTGGTAATTTCTTTTGAACCTGGACAAATGTTGTGCCACTGACCACTGATGAGAATTTGGACTTAAATATGTCATTTCATTCAAACTGAACAGTGATCACATTTAGGAAAACCTATCATTTGTATTAACTTATGAACCAAGTGTACAAGTAACAGATTGTTAGGATTTTCATCTGCTTTCTTTGAGAAGAAAATATGAATTTTCCCTTTATTATTCAATTACATAATTTGTTCCCAATTATTTGTTCAATTGCATGAATTGTACTTTAATTGACAAAATCTTTCTGAAAATGATTGTCCTTTTTAAGTGCTATTATCTTTCATTTCAAGTTCGATCCAAGAACCAGGGCTTCAAAGACAAGCTCACAAAATTTATCATGGGGACTAGCATGAGAGCTCAGCACAAATGGCTGACAAAATTGAACAGTTCAAACACTTTTTTCGGGGGTGCTTTTTAGTTCTCCCCTAAACAAATACTCAAATTGTAATAGTCCAATATGGCCAATAATTAAGATTCACTCTCATCAGGTAAGTTCATTGAGTGTTATTATTGTACGAAATAAATCTTAGTTATAATTTTCATCTGGGCCAAGGTTGGACTATCCAATAAAACAAGTAACATACAGTATAAGGCAAAAAATTGCCTCTAGCAGTTTAAACACCGACAGAAGCAAACAACTTACATAAACTTGAATAGGCCAAGGGCTGAAAATGCCCCCCTCTCCAAAAACGGGTTCGAAGTAAGGTATGACAAACGCCAACATGACAGCCGAGAGAGGAGCCTGATAGTACAGCAGCTGCATAGAGTTCATCTGGAAATCATGCTGCTTGCGCCCCACCCACTGAAAGAAAAGGAGCAAACAAACATCTTCAAAAGGTCAAGTTGATAGTTAAATGCATAATTGCTCTGCCCATGGTACAGGGTAGAAAGGTACTCCATAGTTTAACGCAATACACACAAATAAAGCGCATACTGAACAGATTCGTAACGTTATATTTCCCTAGATACTGAATGACCACTATTCATAAAATAAAAAAGGGAACGCTATTCATAAAGGCTAAGGACTGTTGGAGTCGAATCATAAGGGTCGCTACTCATAATGCAGAGGAATGGTCACTAAATAATATTACAATATCATTATATCATGATCATAATTCAAATTGAGTGTCACTACTCATAGGGGTCAGTATTCATAATACAATATAATTTTTACTCACCACTTGATAGACTGATGTCACAAGGACTCCTGCTATTGCATATATCGTCCCAGTCAGGTTAAATTTCACATCATAGAATGAATTCACAATGACTCCTATTGTAATTGGGATCTGTCAACAGGAAATAGAAAACAAAATGCAACACTGGGTTTATTTTGGTTACAAGTAAAAATTTATGTCGGGCAGGTAAAATGTCATAAATGGTCTAGTTTACTTGCCTGATCTGGCAACTAACAATTCTGTTCAATTATAAGATTAAAAATGTAAACAAATTGGCAGAAGAAAAAAAAAGACTTTTACAATCATTCTACCATTTAAAGGTATTAGTTGACCTAAACAAGCAGAACATTTTATTTATTATTACACATTTGGTAGCTAGACACATTTTCATTCATTTTTCATTAATTTTTGGACATTATCATTGAACATGTCCAAAAATGAATGAAAATGTGTCTTCCTAAAGTAATGTTATCTTTGGCTACACATTTGGTATTTTTTATAAAAATCATGTAAAAATGAGTCTAGATACAGAAAGTGTGCATATTAGACTTCGCAACTAAAAATGCAAAAATCCTAATAGGATTTATACTGGTCATACATTTCATTCAATTGTATTTTGATTGATAAACCATTTAAGGAAAGATGACTACCTTGAAGAACACTTCAGAAATTACCGTCTCGTAATGGGATAGAGTAAAATATCCGATATCAGAGTAAATCCCATGAAGAGACGGGTAAATTTGTCTACACTTACACTACAGGTACTTAGCCCTTACTAGCCTTAGCCTAGGTAGTCAACTCAATTACAATAAATCATAGTAAGAAATAAGGTCTTACGGATACAGAATCAGGCATTCTCTACCAAAGTTTCCAAAGCGTGCCCACGACTTGGCATGCATGACTCAAGAGTCAAAGAACCGATGCTCTTAGATTTAGAATTAGATCGATATTCGATAAGTCTACCGTTGAATTGTCAGTGCCTCTTTTGTAGTGTACAGATATACTTCACTGACTGTCATGACTGTCGGCCCTTTTCTAACATTTGTAACAGTGAAGGACAGAGAGAAGGACAGTGCAGTAAAACTAAAACTAAAAGAGGCCCTGAAAACAATAGATTTATTGATCTACGATGCTCTAGTCTATGCAATTTGTATAGAGCATTGGTTCGTTAAGTCGTGGGGGCACACTTGGTAGAGAATATATGCCTATCATTCACGGGCGTCGATCTGTCATTGATACCCATTGATCAGGGGGGGATGATCCATTCATCCATCCCCCCCTGATGAATGGGTATTACGTAAGTATCGACGCCCATGCTATCATTCATACTTACCAACGTTAATTTAACTTTCGTTGCGTAGGTTTTCTGATAGAAGAAACCCTGAATCAGGAGAATACACGGCGTTGTCATTGCTTTCGCTATCTGATAAGTGCCCACTGTATTGTTTTGCAAGGAGAGGTTTGTGAAAACAACAAATCCACAAAATGTTAGGCTGAGGGGAACAACACTCATCAGTGGAACACTTTTCCTATTGAAGAGTCCAAAAGTGAGGCACAAGACCAGCCCAAATGAGGTCATCAAGAAGTGAAGCAACGTCAGTGTCATGTTTGGGAATCCATAATTTCGATACAACCACTTGTTCAAGAAGACTATCAGAATAGATGAGCAAAGGTTTATGAGGAGAGAGAGAGAAACCAACAGCTGGCTTGGTTTCACTTTGCTAGATTCAGCCATTTCTTGTTCTTTCTATTTTCCACTGCAATCCAATAACTTCTTTACTGCAGACAAAATCGAGCTGGTACACTACTTCCGCCAGCTGCATGCATACTGGCATATGGATGGCGCGCGCGGTAGCCGACCGGGCCGCCGCGCCGGGCGCGGGCGGCGACGCGAAGCGAGTACTTAGGTCATTCATGCTGCCCTGAATGACCAGCGAGCAAACGGTGATCGCGTGACGGGTGCGGCCCGGGCCAGCCCAGGCGGACTAGCTATGCAGCTGGGGTGGTACCGTAGGGTTGCATAAATATACGTACGTGGCGTTCATTGTACTAGCAATTATCCCATTATGCGCATGCGTACAGAGGACGGGCGCTAGAGTACCGTACTATTTGGATAAATAACTACTAAATTACTCTGTACAACGTGAAGTCAGGATGGCCGAGCGGTCTAAGGCGCCAGACTCAAGGTACATGCTTTGCCTTGCCTCTTCTGAGGCGTATGGGTGTTCTGGTCTCCGAATGGAGGCGTGGGTTCGAATCCCACTTCTGACACCATTTTTTATTATCCTACTCCTGATTTAGTTTATTAGGACTAAAGCCAAAATTCTCCGATTTAAATATTATCCTTTTTTAAAATTTATTTACATGCAATTATATAAAATGAGCTTGCTCATTCATTTTTCCAATTATGAAAGTGAATTAGAAGTGAAAGGTTTTTTCACAAGATTAGTAGAGCACGCGCTTTCCGATCATGAGATCCCGAGTTTGAACCCTGCCTACTGCCTTTGTCCTTCAGCAAGACAATTAATCCACAATTGCTGCTCGCTACCCAGGTGTATAAATGGGGACCCGGTAGGAGGTGAAAGCCTATTATGTGAAGGATCTTCTCAATGCCCATGAGCCGCTTGTAAGGAATGCTCCCCAGGGAGTGGAGATGGTGCACACAATGTGTGCTGGTTTGCATTGTATCCTAGCTATGACCGGGGGTAATATTATCATTGTAAAGCGCTTATAGATGATTATCAATCATATTAGGCGCTATATAAACCGAGTATATTATTATTATTATTATAAAATTCAAACCGTGCATAATGAATGCGTGTAATACACAAACATATTTTTTGTGACTTAATGGGAAAGTTTCTACAAAATTTTAAGCAGATTGGGTGAAAAGGGAAACATAAAATACCTAATAGCGACAATTTGAGCAGATTTGGATAAACCAATCAAGAATTATGATTCTTGATGTAAAAAAAGGGAAGAAGTATATTTGTATTACTTGATAAATATCATGTTGGTCTGCGTATGTGGCATGTAAATGAAATAAACACTGTTGTGAAAACTGTTAATCTGGCAGCCAAAAGGGCTATTATCAAAATCACAGAACCCCTTTTTTTCTTACAAATGCTAAAATAAAGAAGAGACAAATGCCAAACAACGTCAATTTAGTTTTCAAAACAAACTGAACTCAATAATATGATTGAGATTTATTGAATTCTGGAAAATCCAATTGATATAAAGACAGTATTGATTTCTTTCATATTAATGGACAAAAATATGTGAAACGTACCTGAACAAATGAAGTTCCACGACTTCAATAGATGCAACCACAACACATTTACAATAATTACACTACATGTAATAACTTTCCTTATTTTCAAGCAGATTTAAGTTGAGCAAGAAGGTATCACCAAGGAGGCATGGAGCCTAATAAATTCTTTGTGTGTAGCCATTAGATTCTGTTTTCAAGGCCCTACAATTCAAGATGCCTTGATTTTACTTGCCCAATTGTAATACGTGTACCAAAGGTTTGACAATCAATTGAATTTCTTACTTTTGTACATGGCATAGTTGAAAGAAAGTTCAACCTTCTGGTACTAAAGATCTACTACCCTGATTATACATCATGTAGTATTACAACACAGTATGATTTTGCTTAATCAATTACTTAGTAGCAACGGAATCATCAAATTTGGCACCACAAAAGTCCATTATACTGTGATACAGTCACACATAGAATATATCATTGATTGAGAAAGAGAAGGGCACTACAGAAATATGCAAATTTGATAACTTTGATAAAAAACAGTTAACGCCCTTTAATGATTGGTCAATATCTCAGTAATTGAGAACTATCATTTGAAAATGTTCTTTAAGGTAGAGAACATGATAAGCAATAATATGGTATACATAACTCAATATCCGAAATATCACCCCTAAAAATTCACTAAACGCCTTCTTCTCACCCGCCGATATTTAAGTGACTACAATAATGGTTCACAATTTGAATGCTATACATTTCACATGTGTGAAGGAGAGAAAATGAAAGGAACACGTCTAGAAGTGTATGCAATTCATATAAGCTTGCAAACCTAACAACACAGAAAACTCTTTTCATTTTTGTAAAAGAAAATCCTACAGGTCTACTGATACACTAGAAAAACAATTGATCAAACGCACGTTAAATATCAGTTTACACTAACAATAGATAGCATATTTTCCATCAAGCAATGTTTATAACTCTACTGATTAAAAAACTAAACTTTGGCATTCTCTTATCTTGAGTTGAACTTAAAATCTCAACATACTTTGCCATCCTCTTATCTTGGAGTTGAACTTAAAATCTCAACATAAAAACTGATTTTACACACATAGATGTATCATAGAGCATCGAGCTAAAAAGTCACTTCCATTTTAGCATCAAGAAACCCACACAATTCCTCATAATGAGGTATGTTGATTTTTCTTCAGATTTACTGCATTCTGACTGCTTTCATAGCAAGCTGTTTCAAATTAAAATATTGTTGAGAAAGCGACAACTACATCAGACTGTAGGTAAGGGCCCCAAAACTAAGGCCTTTTCTCAAATCGAAAGCATTTCATTCAAATTCAGGGGTTAATTCTTCTGACAACATAATTTTTGTTTAATATAGCAGTATGAAAGATCTTCAAATGTATTTATGAAACAAACAATCAGGCAAGCCACAATTTGCAGCCCACGTAGTCGCTATGAAAACAATCATCATTCAGCCCAAATACACTTAAATATGAGGTCACATTGTTAGAAGATGTTGATGTCATTAATTTGGTACTCTCGTTAATAGCTTAATAGCTCAGGGGTAAGTGCGTCTGACTAAAGTCATTGAAGAAAATGTGATGGCAATTGAGCTTTTAATCCACATTGTATTGGTCCAACCTCGCCAATAACAAAACTGGAGAAATATCACTGTGTACAGTATGGTGAGTTTTGACGGCATGACTTAAAATTAACCCTGGCGACCTTTGACCTCAGACATGTCACAAGCCTCAAATCTAATTGATTGAGATTAGCTTCTCAAGAAAGTGATACATTCAGGTACAGATGGTAATTCCTCAAAGTTCTGGTTCTTGAGGTATTGCAAATATGAGCTATAAATATCTGCGCAGATAAAGCATTTCAATTTGGGCTTTCAAAGACTGAATTACTTAGTACATTACATTTTAAGAATTTAATGAAATCCACCTCCAACTGCAGTTGGAAGATCATCCAGTGTAATCACTTGTCACTGTACAGTCCTCGCAGCAAAATAAAGAAGGTTAAAACTTGCCTAGAAAAAGAAGGTTACAACTCGCCTAGAAAAAGAAGGTTACAACTTGCCTAGAAAAAGAAGTTTACAACTTGCCTAGAAAAAGAAGGTTACAACTTTCCTAGAAAAAGAAGGTTACAACTTTCCTAGAAAAAGAAGGTTACAACTTGCCTAGAAAACATAATATACATATTGTGGATTTGACTGGCTTGAATATGAATATAGCGAGTTTCTATATTCCGTACATGGTCATGGTGTTGGCTCTGACAGCAGTTAGGACATCCTCCAATGGAATCCCTCGTAGCTGGGCAATCCTCTCAGCAACATGAACAGCCATGGCTGGATGAGACCACTTGGTTCCACGCACCTACATGGGTCATACACAAACATTGAATGAGTTAAAGAGCTATGCAGGATTCAACACTAATTTAACATGTCTCATATTAAAGGGTACCACCACCCAAAAATAAAAATCTTTTTATAGAAAGGTAACATCTTTACTATTCCTTTCCTTCAATAAGTTCACAAAAATATGTTTTCAGAAAAAATATATAATTGGAAAACGCATCACCATTCTCAGCCATGCAGTCATGCGGTCTGAATGCGCAGACTATTATGCGAGCAGAGCCAGCGGCGCTCTGTGCAGAGCGAACGAATCATCCGGGATTCTATTGACGTACGCGTGAATTGCATTGGCGCACTCGCAAATGCCTGGCCCGTGTGGAACCACGAGATAGCCGTGGTTCCGTAAGTGGTGGAAATGAATTGCTTTGTTTATGAATTACACAACCCTTTGCAAAATGTTGGGTATCTATTTGATATCACAAAACGGTACCAAAACATATAATAATGTGTTGTCCTTTGCCTGGCGGTCCCCTTTAAAGTCAAACAACACAAGCATTGCTAGGCAGGGCTCAACAACACAAATATTGGAATGAATTAATAACAACTTTCATTTTCTACTGGTCCATTCAGGCCTTACAAATAATTGATTTTCCTATTTAGTGTCCGGAATAGAAATTTAGTGGCCCCAACAATTTACAAAATCTTTCTTCTTTAATAAATCTCATAAATATATCAATGAATAATGGTGGTGAATTGGTTACAACTAAATTTATCGGTCTTTAGTTTTAGGAGAGTTAGGCACATGAAAAATCATGTCTTGTTCTCACATACAGCAGCAGTTAATTGAAATTTTACTTGCCTGATCGGGTCACCAATATTCAACTTGATGAATTATTACTGGTTCAAATGTCAATTATTAAGCAAGTGCACTTGAATATTTTGTAATTTGATCTTGTTGCTTTATATATTGGAAATAAAATAGAAATAATTTTTAGAGAAGTTTTAGTGTCCAGATAGCCCTTATATTTTAACATTGGGCGAAGTAAATCAATCTCGTCTTAACCATAAAAGGACTGAGGGGCTGGATTTTTGCGATTACTCCAAAAGAATCAATCAGAATGTCTGGTGGCATATGAATTGACAACCATCAATGGACTAAAGAAATTCCACAGGTGTGAAATGGTTTAAGCGGTTACTGGTAATTTCTGTCTTTTTAGACTGGATCAAAGTTGTGCCACTGATGAAAATATGGGCCATGTTTTAAGAGGTTAATCAGACTTACTTTTTTGGGCACAAAGTAGGGTGTGTCCGTCTCCAAGAGAAGCCTGTTGAGTGGAATGGCTCGGGCTGTCTGGTGAGTGTTTGTTGCTGTAGGGAACGTTACCAGAGCTGTCAGGCCAATGAAGGAATTAGGGAAGGCTCGCAAGAAGGCGCTGTTGAAGAAATAATGATGTCACGTTAGGGGAGAGGGTGAAACAATTTTTAGTGTTCTTTATAGTCTAGAACGCCTCTAGAATACCCCATTCAATTTGAACAGAGGGCCCATTCTTTAGAGTCCTTTTCCAGAAATAGTGGAAGACTCCCTTTTCATTATAAACTGGGGGAAGTGTTACGCTGTACATAGCTGACAAATAATACTTCATGTGCTAAGTGAACGAGGCGACTCGCCGGGTAACGACTCAACTCAATTAAAACACTATTTAAATGCATCAAATATCAGTCTCGTATTTTAATCAAAAGATATATGTAATGTATGTATGAAGTCCCATGCGCACTGGAGATCCAAGTGAAACAGCAATTTAAAAACCCATCTCAGGATCGATAATAAACAAACTTTGGATTTAAAAAAAAACTGTTTTGATGACGTCACATTGTAGACAGCACGTGTGTTAGCAGACAATATATTAATTCACTTCAAAACAATTATGGCACAAGAAAGAATTTCACTCTGTATTTGTTATCCGAAGAGCGTTTATCATTGATCCCGAGATGAATATTTAAACTGCTATTTCACTTGGATCTCTGATGCGCATGGGACTTTAAAAATGGTTAGACTTTAAGTCCCTAGCTCCATGTTGTAATCTTCTTCGCTGAACTACTTTCAAATCCTCATTCTAGTTAACATTTGTCTACTCACATGGCATCCTCCGGAGGACCAGTGAAGCAGTGTCTGTGGATCTTGTGATTCCTGGGGACCATGTCCGTCATGATGTGCAAGGTATCCTCCTCAGCATCTCTGCAGTGAATGACTAGGGGCTTGCGCACATCCAGGGCAAGCTGCAGCTGTCTGCGAAATATCATCTTCTGCAACTCGTGGTCTGAAGTCACTTCCAGTGGTCTGTGCAGCAATTAGTGAAGTACACAAGTTACACTGGTCACTATCAAATTTTATTTTCCTTGAATTACAAGAATATTAAAAACTAAAGCAACTCCACTGAACGTAGTTGAAAAATATGTCTTCTCACCTTATAAATATGGTGTTCTTTGAGAGCAAAGTTACTTTGAAAGATCTTTAAAGTGATATATGACAAGTACATGACAATGCCTCAACCGGCTCTTATGATATAACAATAAGGATCTATTTTTGCATGTGAAGAGATCTTGCCTCCTCACAATTCAACATTTTGGAGTATATTTCATTAAAGAATAGTGGAGAAGATTGTTTCTCTGTAATTACATGAATTAAACAAAATGTGAATTGATTTGACATTTGCTTCTCGATTTTTGAGGAAAGGGCGATACATTTTAAAATAAAATGTCATAAGTTACCTGTTGGAGTAGTCCAGACCAATCTCCCCCAGTGCAACAGTCTTTGGATGCTCCATGTACTCCAGGATTTTTGCCTCCAGGACACCGTCATAGTGTTTCACTTGGTGAGGATGGCATCCAAAGGAACCCCAGATGTTAGGTTCCTTCAACAGATCCTGTGCAAGGGTGTATGTGCTGGAGAAGTTGAACGGATAGCAGAAGATTGCTACACATCCCGCAAAGTTCAGTGGAAACTTGTTGATCAAGGCAAACTTGGCAAAAGTACCCTTGTGATTGGAACGTTGGAAGAGCAGGTCGATGT
>JBAMJV010000843.1:0-28787 GCA_037951105.1 Echinarachnius parma | reverse complement strand
CCATTGATAAATTCTGTATCATTAAAAAGGTTGCGTTCACTCCTTTACACTGATATGACATTTGTTAATATGAAGATGTTATCATGGACTGTGCATGACACCCGATTACGCTGCAAAGTCAGACATGAAATGTTGCAAAATGCATTGGTATCGTCAACATTGATTGCTCATGTCATTGGGAGAAAAAAGTTGTTTTATGAATGATGTTGAGGCCATCACGCAATCAGTAGAGTATTGTCATGTTCTCTTTAGGATGGAATGATTTTTAAGTGGTCACAAATATAATAAGGAATTCTTCTTTTGTTTGGACAATACAAAGTGTCTTCAATGATCTTTGGGTTTGGTCAATTGAGTTCTTATTTTTGACTGAGTGGTCATTTGTTCATGTTAATGATGCAGCATTTATCAAATTTCCAAAATGCCCGCGCAATCGGCCTACTTGAAGCCGGAATTCCCCAAAATGAAGTTCTACCTTGTTATTGCACCACCTCAAAATCATAAAGATACATTTCATCCTCCACAGAAAAGAATAATACACTAAAATGACATGCATGACCGCCTCAACATCATTCAATACACTTTGTTCTCCCAACAAAGGAAGAGTACACTGTTGACAATATTAATGTACTTTACCAGCATATTCGAGTGTCATGCTAAATATCATGTTAAATATTCATAACAAATGTCATAATAATGCAATAGGGGGAAAACAAGCTTTCCAATGATACCAGATTTATGCATGGTAATAAAGTAATATTCAGTTTTAGTTTCGTGGGGGACAAATGTACATTAACAATATGAATACAAAAATCATTATAAAGACCTAATGAGTTAGTTTGAGAATATTTATACATGAAAAAAGTTCTTTGACAAATTTGCATACAAAATTATCATTACTTTGAGAGTTTTCAGCTTTTTTGAAATAGGTGTAGTGTTTGCTAAGTAATCAGAATGTGTACAAATTCGTAACGCTTTGTTTTGTAAAATTTAAATTATTATGTTTTTAGCAACAAATATCAGGATTATCCCATAACTGTGCGTTAAGACCGTACTAAAGTTGTGGACTGATGATAGGGCCAATAACTAGTCAACTACATGACAAGTGAAAAAATTCCAAAATAGAAACGTCACAGCCTCTTGATAATTTACATAGTCAATCAAAATAACATCAAAGACATCCAAAATAAGCATTAGGGAGATACAGAACACTCCAATTCACGGAGGAAGCAGTACATCAGCATATTAAAAGCACACTTTCAAAGGGCAACCTACACACGTACTCACATGTACAAAGATAAAGCAAGGAAACCGATATACAAATAATGTTATACGAATTGCCCGATGAAGATAGTAGTGATGGCTTCAAATACTACTACATTCGAGTAATTGGTTGAGTCGCAAAAGTGTATTGTATAAATGAAGAGCTTAATTCCAAAAGGCGCTAAATCCACTTTTTACCAAAATGGAGTTATCAGTATGAGTGCATACCCATTGCACATGTGCATTTAAATCACCATTCATTTGATTAAAATAGTTTTCAGAAATATGAAAAAAAAATATTTGAAAATTTTGTTTAGTTCCAAAAGGTGCTAAATCCAAATCTGTTTAGTTCCAAAAGGCGCTATATCCATCATTTGGGGGCCTGGCCTGTTTTGACCAATCACAGCGCAGTATTGTTCCAGTGACCGGATATTGACGACATATTTTACCCTTGTTACTACTCGTCACCGTCGATCATATTTCACAGTTTTACAGTATTTTGAGAGTCCTCAGCTAATATAACACCATGGATGAGAGAGGAGAGCCTGTGGACATAATCTATAATCCTAGAATAAGGAAGCACAATGGCAGTGAGTGTGCAAAACACAAGATAAAGACAGTGAACTCGAGAATCCGGTAAGTTCAGTCCCACCTACTCATTTTTGTGTGTGTTGAGTTCAACGCATATGAATGTATTGTAACTTACAAGTTTGCATGTAGTATCAATGAGACATAACTAAAATAAATTGCCAGAAACAAAGTGTGTTATTAAAGTGATATAAGACGTGCATAACTCATCGGTACAGTTGGAATTTTTAATCTAGCGCCGGCCGCGACTCGTAGTCGTAGATGTAGCCGTAGTCGACGTCGGTAGTCAGTGGATGAGGACTTGCAGCGCTAATTTACAAATGAATCCATACAGTATGGCCCATGGGTTGGCGCTTAAGCAGTTACATACACCACGTCTTAAATCACTTTTAACACACTGAAATTGGTTCCTATTATTAATCAATTAACTGTTTTCTTATATTTTCTTGAATATGAACAATATTATGACAACTTTGTGTGCGGCAGCTCCATAAAGATGTCACTTGCATTTTGTAAAATGATGTACACCTTATAGCGAGCAGCTATATTGCTAGCTACCATTGAATTGTGAGTGGCGAGTACAATAACCGTCGTGGGGCAAGCTTCAAACGTAAACGGATACATCGGGAGTCTCGCTCCATAAGTACGGTACTTTCCATTCACAATTCAATAGGAAGCTAGTAGCTTAGCTGCTCGTGTCAGACTATTGGTACATTTTCAGTCTAGCGCCGACATGGCGCATGGATGGTTGCGTGGAGATGTGCGTTGTATCAACATGACCTCTATTTGCCCTGGTGCAGTAGAGTATGGATAAAAGTTATAAGCCTACATTACATCATGACATAACATTATTTTGGTGTCTATTAACAAAATATCTGCATTAACCAACATTTTGTAACTGCAGAGTGCAAACTAATTTTTTTTAAAGTATGTAGGAAACAATGTCCCTTGTTTTCGTAGAATACCCGATGTTTACAATGCACTTTTGTTTTATCAATAGGGAAACCGTCAGACATTGGATGTCAACACATGCCTCACAGCTAGGATACATCACTTTCCGGGACACTTTCCGGGACTGAGCTACAGAGACTCAAACAAGCTTCGTTCATCATGTGCCAATCCTGTCATGCGCCATCGAGTTAGGACATGGTCTGCAACCAAAGAGAAGGGCGGAACTTTGCCCTAACATTTCACGTAAGTTTTCATTTGAGTCGTCTGTTTTAATTGCAGACCCGTAGCCAGGATTTTTCATGGGGAGGTGCCTAATTTACAAAAACGGGACCGAGACCACTTACCAAAAAATGTTGAGGCCGAGACCACAGGCTGAGAGTCGTGTCAGCCGGTAACTGTGAACAGTGGACTCGAGACCGGCAAAAAGTGGCCCTTTCTGATTTTTTTTATTTTTTTTTATTTTATTTATTTTTTTTTGGGGGGGGGGGGGTGCATGTTATACGCACCCAACGCAACTCCCCTGGCTACAGGCCTGAATTGTAATTTGTGGGCAAAGAAGATTGTTGATATAAAATATCTCATTGCAATGATGTTGTATAAAATTGAGTTTTGTAGTTGTTAGGGTATTCTTGCTATGGTGGTAGAGGGGGGGGGGGGGGGGGGGGGGTTAGTTCATGCTTATAATTCAAAACTTGTTTATTCAATACAAATTTTGAAAATAAAATAAATTCTACTATAATAAATCTGTCATGTATGCTTTGTGTGATTAGGTTTTTTTGTTTTGATTATCTTTTATGAATAATACAGGTAGCTGAAAATGTAGCAGTTTTCTCAGCCATGTTAAAAAACAACCTTATTACATTCAGTTAATAACCAACTTTCCATTTACAATATTTCACTTTCAATTTACAGATTATGACACGTGTGGAGGTGTGCTCGGTGAGCTCCCAGGCCATCTTTGCTTTCGGCATGAAACGTCTCGGCAACCTGATGAAATGACGCCTGGCAGAACAACAGTAACCCATAACCAGAGACGAGGAGGGCGCCATGAAAGGTGAAAACTTCAATGAACAGAAGGAGAAGATCAGGGACCACATCAAAGCATTCTGCTGCTGTTCCTCTAACTACGGCAGGAACAATACCCCAAATAAGCGATACCTGCCAGGCTCCTTTACATTTCCAGAAAATGTGCAGGCCAGTAGCCAGGAATTTTCTTGGGGAGGTGCATAATTTACCAAAATGGGACCGAGACTACTCGCCAACAATTACGAGGCCGAGATCATAGGCTGAGAGTCGTGTTTAACAAGCCAGTCGACTCAGACCGGTATAAAGTGGATTCGAGACCCATAAAAAGTGGACCCGAGACCGGCAAAAAGTGGATCTTTCTGAATTTGGGGGTGGGGTACGTACGCCCCCACCCCCTGCGCCTACTGTTAAAGGCCTGTAGCCAGGAATTTTCATGGGGAGTTGCGTAATTTACCAACACAGGACCAAGACCACTCGCCAACAGTTTCCGAGGCTGAGAGTCATGTAAGCCAGTTAAGATGGTCCAGACTAATACAAAGTGGACTCGAGACTGGTAAAAAGTGGACCCGAGACCAGCAAAAAGTGGATCTTTCTGAATTTGGGGGTGGGGTACGTACGCGCCACCCCCCCCCCCCCCTCCACCACCACCCCACCACCCATCCACTGGCACGTAGGCCTACTGTTAAAAAAACTGTTAATTTACAAGATTGTATGGAAACTTAATTACATACAAGTGTTTGTATGTCTTGATTAAAGTTATGAGATGAGATGATGAGTAAAGCAAATTTGCAAGATTTTCAAATTTCACACGATAATAGTCTTAACTGCTTGTTTATTTTGTCAATATTAGAAATGTGCTGAGTGGTTGTTTTCATACATAGTGCTCTTCAGTTAAATAGTGAGAACTTTATCATGATTGAAGTTGCCCATGCACTTACCTTTTATAAAATGTTTTACATTTTGATTGAGCAAAAATGTCTTGAATGATAAGATGTGAGAAGTATGTTCAACATAATGCTGGCTGTCAATGGGTTTAATAGATATGTGTGTGTTATAACCAGAATTATGATTTAAAGAGTATTGTTTCATATCAGACCATTAACAAAATGAAATTCTTTGGAAAAAAAACGTTAAGATTTTGAAATGTGGAATGACGCGTCAAAATTTTAATTCCAAAAGGCGCTAAATCCTTGTTTAATTCCAAAAGGCTCTAAATCCAAAAAAAATATTTTAAAAAAAATATATAAAAAAAAAACTACTAAAGCAGGATTTCTTTAAACATCATTTTAATTATGTTTGGGGGTATATCTTTGAACTGTGTAAAAATCTTGCAGTTTTGTTGAAGCAAAAGTGGTCTATTAGAAAACCTTGATTTACTCGAAAACACCAAAAGTGGATTTAGCGCCTTTTGGAATTAAACTCTTCAAATAAACAAGTTAAAATGCCATGATTCAAGGACAGTCACCCTGTACTACATAGGGTTATTGTTCACCTGTCTCTATTCCTTTCGATGTTTCTGTTGGCTCATCAGAACCGCGTGATGCTTGACTTTTGAATGAAGTGTTCGAAGTTTGGATTCCCTCTCCATCAGGCCGAGAAACCGCATCTAGTCCAAAAATGATTGAACAATTAATCGTACTTGTATAACACGTGAGTGGTTTAGTCATTTAAATTACAGTGTATTCACTCACGCATAAACAACTTGTGTAATATAAACCCCTCACAAAACATTCCGCAATTCAAGTTTGAGCGTTCATATCTCTCCTATTACTTCATTACCATTGATAAATTCTGTATCATTAAAAAGGTTGCGTTCACTCCTTTACACTGATATGACATTTGTTAATATGAAGATGTTATCATGGACTGTGCATGACACCCGATTACGCTGCAAAGTCAGACATGAAATGTTGCAAAATGCATTGGTATCGTCAACATTGATTGCTCATGTCATTGGGAGAAAAAAGTTGTTTTATGAATGATGTTGAGGCCATCACGCAATCAGTAGAGTATTGTCATGTTCTCTGTAGGATGGAATGATTTTTAAGTGGTCACAAATATAATAAGGAATTCTTCTTTTGTTTGGACAATACAAAGTGTCTTCAATGATCTTTGGGTTTGGTCAATTGAGTTCTTATTTTTGACTGAGTGGTCATTTGTTCATGTTAATGATGCAGCATTTATCAAATTTCCAAAATGCCCGCGCAATCGGCCTACTTGAAGCCGGAATTCCCCAAAATGAAGTTCTACCTTGTTATTGCACCACCTCAAAATCATAAAGACACATTTCATCCTCCACAGAAAAGAATAATACACTAAAATGACATGCATGACCGCCTCAACATCATTCAATACACTTTGTTCTCCCAACAAAGGAAGAGTACACTGTTGACAATATTAATGTACTTTACCAGCATATTCGAGTGTCATGCACATGTCATGTTAAATATTCATAACAAATGTCATAATAATGCAATAAGGGGAAAACAAGCTTTCCAATGATACAAGATTTATGCATGGTAATAAAGTAATATTCAGTTTTAGTTTCGTGGGGGACAAATGTACATTAACATTATGAATACAAAAATCATTATAAAGGCCTAATGAGTTAGTTTGAGAATATTTATACATGAAAATAGTTCTTTGACAAATTTGCATACAAAATTATCATTACTTTGAGAGTTTTCAGCTTTTTTGAAATAGGTGTAGTGTTTGCTAAATAATCAGAATGTGTACAAATTCGTAACGCTTTGTTTTGTAAAATTTAAATTATTATGTTTTTAGCAACAAATATCAGGATTGTCCCATAACTGTGCGTTAAGACCGTACTAAAGTTGTGCACTGATGATAGGGCCAATAACTAGTCAACTACATGACAAGTGAAAAAATTCCAAAATAGAAACTTCACAGCCTCTTAATAATTTACATAGTCAATCAAAATAACATCCAGACATCCAAAATAAGCATTAGGGAGATACAGAACAATCCAATTCACGGAGGAAGCAGTACATCAGCATATTAAAAGCACACTTTCAAAGGGCAACCTACACACGTACTCACATGTACAAAGATAAAGCAAGGAAACCGATATACAAATAATGTTATACGAATTGCCCGATGAAGATAGTAGTGATGGCTTCAAATACTACTACATTCAAGTAATTGGTTGAGTCGCAAAAGTGTAGTGTATAAATAAACAAGTTAAAATGCCATGATTCAAGGACATTCACCCTGTACTACATAGGGTTATTGTTTACCTGTCTTTATTCCTTTCGATGTTTCTGTTGGCTCATCAGAACCGCGTGATGCTTGACTTTTGAATGAAGTGTTCGAAGTTTGGATTCCCTCTCCATCAGGCCGAGAAACCGCATCTAGTCCAAAAATGATTGAACAATTAATCGTACTTGTATAACACGTGAGTGGTTTAGTCATTTAAATTACAGTGTATTCACTCACGCATAAACAACTTGTGTAATATAAACCCCTCACAAAACGTTCCGCAATTCAAGTTTGAGCGTTCATATCTCTCCTATTACTTCATTACCATTTATAAATTCTGTATCATTAAAAAGGTTGCGTTCACTCCTTTACACTGATATGACATTTGTTATGAAGATGTTATCATGGACTGTGCATGACACCCGATTACGCTGCAAAGTCAGACGTGAAATGTTCCAAAATGCATTGGTATTGTCAACAGTGATTTCTCATGTCATTGGGAGAAAAAAGTTGTTTTATGGATGATGTTGAGGCCATCATAGGGCCAGTAACTAGTCAACTACATGACAAGTGGAAAAACTCCAAAATAGAAACTTCACAGCCTCTTGATAATTTACATAGTCAATAAAAATAACATCCAGACATCCCAAATAAGAATTAGGGAGATACAGAACAATCCAATTCACGAAGGAAGCAGTACATCAGCATATTAAAAGCACTCTTTCAAAGGGCAACCTACACACGTACTCACACATACAAAGATAAGGCAAGGAAACCGATATACAAATGATGTTATACGAATAGCCCAATGAAGATAGTACTGATGGCTTCAAACACTACTACATTCGAGTAATTGGTTGAGTCGCAAAAGAGTATTGTATAAATAAACAAGTTAAAATGCCATGATTCAAGGACAGTCACCCTGTACTACATAGGGTTATTGTTTACCTGTCTTTATTAATTTCGATCTTCCTGTTGGCTCATCAGAACCGCGTGATGCTTGACCTTTGAATGAAGTGTTCGAAATTTGGATCCCCTCTCCATCAGGCCGAGAAACAGCATCTAGTCCAAAAATGATGGAACAATTAATCGTACTTGTATAACACGTGAGTGGTTTAGTCATTTAAATTACAGTGTATTCACTCACGCATAAACAACTTGTGTAATATAAACCCCTCACAAAACGTTCCGCAATTCAAGTTTGAGCGTTCATATCTCTCCTATTACTTCATTACCATTTATAAATTCTGTATCATTAAAAAGGTTGCGTTCACTCCTTTACACTGATATGACATTTGTTATTAAGATGTTATCATGGACTGTGCATGACACCCGATTACGCTGCAAAGTCAGACGTGAAATGTTGCAAAATGCATTGGTATTGTCAACAGTGATTTCTCATGTCACTGGGAGAAAAAAGTTGTTTTATGAATGATGTTAAAGCCATCTTAGGGCCAATAACTAGTCAACTACATGACAAGTGGAAAAACTCCAAAATAGAAACTTCACAGCCTCTTGATAATTTACATAGTCAATCAAAATAACATCCAGACATCCAAAATAAGCATTAGGGAGATACAGAACAATCCAATTCACGAAGGAAGCAGTACATCAGCATATTAAAACCACACTTTCAAAGGGCAACCTACACACGTACTCACACATACAGAGATAAGGCAAGGAAACCGATATACAAATGGTGTTATACGAATTGCCCAATGAAGATAGTACTGATGGCTTCAAACACTACTACATTCGAGTAATTGGTTGAGTCGCAAAAGTGTATTGTATAAATAAACACGTTAAAAAGGCATGATTCAAGGACAGTCACCCTGTACTACATAGAGTTATTGTTTACCTGTCTTTATTCCTTTCGATGTTTCTGTTGGCTCATCAGAACCGCGTGATGCTTGACCTTTGAATGAAGTGTTCGAAGTTTGGATCCCCTCTCCATCAGGCCAAGAAACAGCATCTAGTCCAAAAATGATGGAACAATTAATCGTACTTGTATAACACGTGAGTGGTTTAGTCATTTAAATTACAGTGTATTCACTCACGCATAAACAACTTGTGTAATATAAACCCCTCACAAAACGTCCCGCAATTCAAGTTTGAGCGTTCATATCTCTCCTATTACTTCATTACCATTGATAAATTCTGTATCATTAGAAAGGTTGCGTTCACTCCTTTACACTGATATGATATTTGTTATGAAGATGTTATCATGGACTGTGCATGACACCCGATTACGCTGCAAAGTCAGACGTGAAATGTTGCAAAATGCATTGGTATTGTCAACAGTGATTTCTCATGTCACTGGTAGAAAAAAGTTGTTTTATGAATGATGTTGAGGCCATCACGCAATCAGAAGAGTATTGTCATGTTCGGTGTAGGATGGAATGATTTTTAAGTGGTCACAAATATAATAAGGAATTCTTCTTTTGTTTGGACAATACAAAGTGTCTTCAATGATCTTTGGGTTTGGTCAGTTGAGTTCTTATTTTTGACTGAGTGGTCATTTGTTCATGTTAATGATGCAGCATAATATCTATCAAATGTCCAAAATGCCAGCGCAATCGGCCTACTTGAAGCCGGAATTCCCCAAAATGAAGTTCTACCCTGTTATTGCACCACCTCAAAATCATAAAGACACATTTCATCCTCCACAGAAAAGGATAATACACTAACATGACATGCATGACCGCCTCAACATCATTCAATACACTTTGTTCTCCCAACAAAGGAAAAGTACACTGTAGACAATATTAATGTACTTTACCAGCATAATCGAGTGTCATGCACATTTCATGCTAAATATTCATAACGAATGTCATAATAATGCAATAGGGGGAAAACAAGCTTTCCAATGATACCAAATTAATGCATGGTAATAAAGTAATATTCAGTTTTAGTTTTGTGGGGGACAAATGTACATTAACATTATGAATACAAAAATCATTATAAAGACCTAATGAGTTAGTTTGAGAATAGTTATACATGAAAATATTTCTTTGACAAATGTGCATACAAAATTATCATTTACTTTGAGAGTTTTCAGCTTTGTTGAAATAGGTGTAGTGTTTGCTAAATAATCAGAATGTGTACAAATTCGTAACGCTTTGTTTTGTAAAATTTAAGTTATTATGTTTTTAGCAACAAATATCAGGATTATCCCATAACTGTACGTTAAGACCGTACTAAAGTTGTGTACTGATGATAGGGCGAATAACTAGTCAACTACATGACAAGTGAAAAAACTCCAAAATAGAAACTTCACAGCCTCTTGATAATTTACATAGTCAATCAAAATAACATCCAGACATCCCAAATAAGAATTAGGGAGATACAGAACAATCCAATTCACAGAGGAAGCAGTACATCAGCATATTAAAAGCACACTTTCAAAGGGCAACCTACACACGTACTCACACATACAAAGATAAGGCAAGGAAACCGATATACAAATGATGATATACGAATAGCCCGATGAAGATAGTACTGATGGCTTCAAACACTACTACATTCGAGTAATTGGTTGAGTCGCAAAAGTGTATTGTATAAATAAACACGTTAAAATGCCATGATTCAAGGACAGTCACCCTGTACTACATAGGGTTATTGTTTACCTGTCTTTATTCCTTTCGATGTTCCTGTTGGCTCATCAGAACCGCGTGATGCTTGACCTTTGAATGAAGTGTTCGAAGTTTGGATCCCCTCTCCATCAGGCCGAGAAACCGCATCTAGTCCAAAAATGATGGAACAATTCATCGTACTTTTATAACACGTGAGTGGTTTAGTAATTTAAATTAAAGTGTATTCACTCACGCATAAACAACTTGTGTAATATAAACCCCTCACAAAACGTTCCGCAATTCAAGTTTGAGCGTTCATATCTCTCCTATTACTTCATTACCATTTATAAATTCTGTATCATTAAAAAGGTTGCGTTCACTCTTTTACACTGATATGACATTTGTTATGAAGATGTTATCATGGACTGTGCATGACACCCGATTACGCTGCAAAGTCAGACGTGAAATGTTCCAAAATGCATTGGTATTGTCAACAGTGATTTCTCATGTCATTGGGAGAAAAAAGTTGTTTTATGAATGATGTTGAGGCCATCATAGGGCCAATAACTAGTCAACTACATGACAAGTGGAAAAACTCCGAAATAGAAACTTCACAGCCTCTTGATAATTTACATAGTCAATCAAAATAACATCCAGACATCCAAAATAAGCATTAGGGAGATACAGAACAATCCAATTCACGAAGGAAGCAGTACATCAGCATATTAAAAGCACTCTTTCAAAGGGCAACCTACACACGTACTCACACATACAAAGATAAGGCAAGGAAACCGATATACAAATAATGTTATACGAATTGCCCGATGAAGATAGTACTGATGGCTTCAAACACTACTACATTCGAGTAATTGGTTGAGTCGCAAAAGTGTATTGTATAAATAAACAAGTTAAAATGCCATGATTCAAGGACAGTCACCCTGTACTACATAGGGTTATTGTTCACCTGTCTTTATTATTTTCGATGTTCCTGTTGGCTCATCAGATCCGCGTGATACTTGAACTTTGAATGAAGTGTTCGAAGTTTGGATTCCCTCTCCATCAGGCTGAGAAACCGCATCTAGTCCAAAAATGATGGAACAATTAATCGTACTTGTATAACACGTGAGTGGTTTAGAAATTTAAATTACAGTGTATTCACTCACGCATAAACAACTTGTGTAATATAAACCCCTCACAAAACGTTCCGCAATTCAAGTTTGAGCGTTCATATCTCTCCTATTACTTCATTACCATTTATAAATTATGTATCATTAAAAAGGTTGCGTTCACTCCTTTACACTGATATGACATTTGTTATGAAGATGTTATCATGGACTGTGCATGCCACACGATTACGCTGCAAAGTCAGACGTGAAATGTTGCAAAATGCATTGGTATTGTCAACATTGATTTCTCATGTCATTGGGAGAAAAAAAGTTGTTTTATGAATGATGTTGAGGCCATCACGCAATCAGTAGAGTATTTCCATGTTCTCTGTAGGATGGAATGATTTTTAAGTGGTCACAAATATAATAAGGAATTCTTCTTTTGTTTGGACAATACAAAGTGTCTTCAATGATCTTTGGGTTTGGTCAGTTGAGTTCTTTTTTTTTTGACTGAGTGGTCATTTGTTCATGTTAATGATGCAGCATTTATCGAATGTCCAAAATGCCAGCGCAATCGGCCTACTTGAAGCCGGAATTCCCCAAAATGAAGTTCTACCCTGTTATTGCACCACCTCAAAATCATAAAGACACATTTCATCCTCCACAGAAAAGGATAATACACTAACATGACATGCATGACCGCCTCAACATCATTCAATACACTTTGTTCTCCCAACAAAGGAAGAGTACACTGTTGACAATTTTAATGTACTTTACCAGCATATTCGAGTGTCATGCACATGTCATGTTAAATATTCATAACGAATGTCATAATAATGCAATAGGGGGAAAACAAATCATTATAAAGCCCTAATGAGTTAGTTTGAGAATAGTTTTACATGAAAATAGTTCTTTGAAAATTGTGCATACAAAATTATTATTTACTTTGAGAGTTTTCAGCTTTTTTGAAATAGGTGTAGTGTTTGCTAAATAATCAGAATGTGTACAAATTCGTAACGCTTTCTTTTGTAAAATTTAAATTATTATGTTTTTAGCAACAAATATCAGGATTATCCCATAACTGTGCGTTAAGACCTTACTAAAGTTGTGCACTGATGATAGGGCCAATAACTAGTCAACTACATGACAAGTGGAAAAACTCCAAAATAGAAACTTCACAGCCTCTTGATAATTTACATAGTCAATCAAAATAACATCCAGACATCCCAAATAAGCATTAGGGAGATACAGAACAATCCAATTCACAGAGGAAGCAGTACATCATCATATTAAAAGCACACTTTCAAAGGGCAACCTACACACGTACTCACACGTACAAAGATAAGGCAAGGAAACCGATATACAAATGATGTTATACGAATAGCCCAATGAAGATAGTACTGATGGCTTCAAACACTAATGCAATAGGGGGAAAACAAGCTTTCCAATGATACCAAATTAATGCATGGTAATAAAGTAATATTCAGTTTTAGTTTCGTTGGGGACAAATGTACATTATCATTATGAATACATAAATCATTAAAAAGACCTACTCAGATAGTTTGAGAATGTTTATATACTCCGCAAAAAAAGAAACTGGACACTTTTATAAGACCAAATATTTGATATTCATTTACGATAAAATATATGTTTGGATATCAAATTAAAGGTAAAACGACCCTCTTCAATATTGACATAAAATACAGATGAAATCATTCATGCATGACTTGTCACGGTCAATTAACCACAGCAAGGTCTGTTTTCAAAAATAGCAAAAATGGGACATCCACTCAACCATATAAATGTTGTAAAGCATAATCTAAAACGCTATATTCATGACATGGCATAGTTTTTTTTTATTTTACAAATGTGACCTTTTCTATCTTCATCTCAATACAAAGTATAAATGAAGACAAATTGCGAACGCTATAGGTTTTATTTTCATCAAAAAGTAACAAAATGAATAATTCCATGGCAAAGGTTTATTAGTCGAAACCACAGTTTGTGCCTTTATTTCAGCATGAAAAATGGTATAAATTCTTCTCAAGAATTCTATCGTTGTCCAAAGATCTTCAAAACCTGATGTCACCCTAGTCCAAAAATGATGGAACAATTAATCGTACGTTTATAACACGTGATTGGTTTAGTCATTTAAATTACAGTGTATTCACTCACGCATTTAAACAACTTGTGTAATATAAGCCCCTTACAAAACATTCCGCAATTCAAGTTTGAGCGTTCATATCTCTCATCATCTACAAACAAGGAATAATTCCTTCAAATTTCATTGCATTTGTTAGAATTTTAGTCTAAAAAATTTGATTTTCGGCAAATGAGCTTGAAAGGTCATTTTATACAATATTGATATTTGTTTGAGAAATGTGACATGGATAAAAACATGAAAATAGCGGGATAAATAATCGGTAGTTGATTCAATGGAAGTTTAAGGCATGTTAATCACATATAAACTGCCATGTTTATTTTCTGCATGACATTAGAATGTTGCTGCTTCACTCTGAAAAAGAGGAACACAATTTGGATGGTAAAAATTGTGATTTGGGACAATTTTATTTGGACTATTTTTGAAAAGTACAGAAAAGTCAGAAAATAATCACTGTCGGCCCCAAAAATTTACAACATTGATAACGAAATCATTAATTTGTCCATTTAATAGCTACCCCCTACCCCACAATGTATGTATTTTCTTAAAGCTTAGAATCCATGGATCTTTTTAAGATAAAAATCTCAATTTTGATGAAAAAAATATCAATACCCCACTGGGCCCCTTAAACCCCCTAACCCCCCCCCCCCCCCCCCGTTGATCTGCCACTGTCTCTCCTATTACTTCATTACCATTTATAAATTCTGTATCATTAAAAAGGTTGCGTTCACTCCTTTACACTGATATGACATTTGTTATGAAGATGTTATCATTGGGAGAAAAAAGTTGTTTTATGAATGATGTTGAGGCCATCACGCAATCAATGGAGTATTGTCATTTTCTCTGTAGGATGGAATGAAATCAACTAAAGACAGAGGTATTGACTGGATGGGAAATCAGAAACTCTCAGACCTTGACTTTGCTGATGACATCGCAGCACTCGCAAAGGATAAGTTAAAATCAACTTGTAGACGCTATCGGTGGAAATGCTGAAGAACTTGGCCAACTCATCAACATCAAAAAGACAAAGAACATGCTTTAAGGACACCACCATCCCCCACAAGATGTCTATATAGGTCCAGACAAAAGACACTGTTGAAGATTTCACATACCTGGGAAGCTCCAGGCTCGTAGCCAGGATTTTTCATGGGGAGGTGCGAAAGGTACAAAAACGGGACCGAGACCAATACAAAGTGGACTCGAGACCGGTAACAAGTGGACTCGGGACCGGTAACAAATGGACTCGAGACCGGTAAAGAGTGGACCCGAGCCCGCAAAAAGTGGACCTTTCTGAATTTGGGGAGGGGGCGTACGCAGCCAACGCACCCCCCCCCCCCCCCGGATACGGGCCTGAGCTCCATCAACGACCAGGGATACATGACCAAGGAGATCAACTGCAGAATAGGAAAAGCATCATCAGTCAACAAAATCTGGTCCAGCAAGAAGTTTTTCCTTAAGACCAAGCTTCGTTTCTACAATACAAATGTATTAAATGTTGCTTGTAAGTATCGGTTTCCATGGTGGTGTATATAATACGTGTGGTTTGCGGTTGCACCATGTGAGATGGGTGGATTGGTGAGTCCTGAAAAGGACTATGGTAGTCCTAGAAAGGACTGTTGGTAGTCCTAAAAATGACTGGTGGTGTAGTCCTGAAAGGGACCGTTGGTATTCTTTCTAGGAGAGTCCTAAAAAGAACTGTTGGTAGTCCTAGAAAGGACTGTTGGTAGTCTTAGAAAGGACTGTTGGGATAGTCCTGAAAAGGACTGTTGGTATTCTTTCTAGGAGAGTCCTAAAGAGGACAGTTGGTAGTCCTAGAAAGGACTGTTGGTAGTCCTAGAAAGGGCTCGACGTTTTGAATAGGTTGACTATCCGTCGTCAGGAGTGGGGAATTGTTGGCGTGCGCAGCCTTAAGGCTAGGGGTTGCGGACGTAGGTGACGTACTATCGGTTTGGTGTGCTATCGGCGACGCGTTGTGTGTGCTGCCGACGCTGGTGGCGCTGTAGTCTCTCGGCTCGCTGGGTGCGGACGTGAGTGACGCAAGGCTCTTCTGCGGGTGGCGGCGGGTGATGTACGACTAGCTGGCTGGCTGGCTGTTGTCGACACTGGCGGCGCTGTAGTCTCTCGGCTCGCTGGTCGCGGACGTGAGTGACGCAAGGCTCTTCTGCGGGTGGCGGCGGGTGATGTACGGCTGGCTGGCTGGCTGGCTGTTGCATGTCGGTGCGCTGGTGGCGGATTTGAGTGACGCTAGGCTGCTCGGTTTCCTCTGTGGGTGGCGGCGGGTGATGTACAGCTGGCTGTGTAGACTGTGTCGGCGGTCTATTTGTGTCCTTGTTGATGAGTGGTTTCCAGATGTCGCTGATGTATAATCCTGTACCTTGAGGTACTGTGTTGTGGCGGTGAATTTCGATGGCTTCTCGGATGTGGCGTGTGTTCCAATGTTTGATGGTGGTGATGAGCTTGCTGTCATCCCATTGAATGACGTGTTCGTGCTGTTGTGCGTGCTTGACGATGGCTGACTTGTCCCAATCGCTGAGTCTGTAGCTGGTATTGTGTTCCTTCAGTCGTGTTTCCAGATTTCTGCCAGTTTCCCCAATGTAGACTTGACTGCATTCGCATGGTATTCTGTAGACTCCTGCTTTCTTGTGAAGTGGATGCCTGTCCTTGTGAGTGTGGAGTGCCGAGTGGAGCTTGTTGGATGAGCTATGTCGAACTTTGATGTCTGCTGCCTGAAAGATGCGTTGAATCTTGTGTGAGGCTGGTCCGATATATGGTAGAACAACTGTTTGTGTCGGTGGTGTAGCTATTAGTCTGTGGGCCAGAGGGGCCTACCGGTGACCCCCCTCTGATCCTCCGACTTGGGTGTCATTTTGTCCATTGATATGTCCAATGTTAGAAACAAAATGTTAACAAGAAAAAAACTCATTTATACTATGTTTTTTTACTACTTTTTTGGAGGTATGTAAAAATAGCACCTTTTCATGTTTTGCTTCATTTCTTAGGGTGGGTGAAAATTGAGATTGCATTAAATGCTCTCATTTCATAATGGCTAAGTCTTTATCTACTAAACTTTGCTGATACCCATGTCTATATCAGCATATGGTACAGACAAATTTTCATTGTCATAGTTGATTGGCTTCATATAATTATGACGTCATCAAATTTGCATATGAATAATCACTGGAATTTCAGTGAACAAAACAGTTAAAAAAGCAATATTCATTAATATAGTTTGTTTTTTTCACCGTAAAAATGATGGCAGTGAGCTTAAACTTATTGTGTCTACTAGTGAGAGTGTATTCAGATAAAAAACGTGATTATTCTTTGAGTATAATCTACAAAAGGGACATTTTTTATTACGTAATCACCATGCGTCATATGCAATTTTGAGGCATATAATGGCCATGTTATCTAGGTCACAAGTGGGTACATATTATTTCCTCTTTAATTTCTTTATTTGTGGGCCAATCACTCTCATATTTGGCACATATGTAAAGCTAGGGGGGCTCTTTAGTTTACAACTAGTAGAATGTCAACAGGTCATCATATGAGGGCGCTATTTAACACAATTAGTTAAAAACATTAAAAATCCTATCAATTCCGACAATGATGAGTTTTTTCTATAAATGTCTGCTTTGTATACAAAACTTGATATTTTGTTTGCATTATTATGCAAACTTACTTTTCATTGAATGAATTAAAGACGTTTATGTTGAATCTTATACTGTTTAGGGTCTAAATTAGGCCTAGCTCCATCTGATCTGAATGTTACCATTAAAGTGCAATAGGGAATACATTGCGCTACATAAAAATGTTTTTAAATAATTTATTGAATTGCAACCCTATAAAACTCGTCCTAAGCGAGATTGTCTGAGGGCCTATTTATAAAAAAGATATGAAGTAAAAACAAATTATTTGGGGGAAATGCTGGTCAGACACTTATTTTCCAGTATGTGTATTATTATTCTTTTTAGCATCACATTTCTTTCAGATTAGAGAAAAATGAATATGTCCTGTTGACAGTTTATTTTTTTTTATATCCCACGCCCCCCCCCCCCCCCCCCTCCCCCCACCAGAAAAAAATAATTACAACAATTTCATGTGATAACTAGATAAATTCAGGATTACCATGGTGACAGAAAGTGACGAATTAAGTTTTAACAAAATAAAGCTAACGTCCAGATAACAATATGTTTAGTTCACGAAAGTCTGTTTATAATTAAGAAGCACATGCATAGGAACGTCTTTGTGTGTGTATTAACTTTTAACGCCTTTTGCTCTAATCTTTTACAAAACGAAACGTACTACGTCACAATATTCATAATATCAATAAACGGGATACTTAGTACATTCCATTAGTCATAGACACCTCATGAATGATCTGCTAGAATTACGGCATGTGAAAGCATGGCTGTGGCAATAGCTAATGTTAGTTAGATTCCTTTCATGTGAATAAATGGTACAAGCAAAATAAGGACTGACAAAATATAGTGTTTATACCTCGAATTTCATCATGGAACTTAAGCCTTACATCGCCTTTCTCTTTTAAATTACTGATTAGATATAATACAAAGTATCATTTTCTTTACGACAGCAAATTATCATAAAGAATGATGGAGACATTATAAGCATCTACCTTCTGTGCCACATCGTTTAGCTTTTCAAGCGCCTGATCCTAAACCAGCACCAAGCAATCACAAACAGAGCACCCCAAAACCTGGGCAGACTGGCTCCCTACCCATGATATTAATCACTAGCCCAGTAATTAATTTGCCATAATCCATAGAAAAGACACCATCTTAATGTAAATCATACCAGAACCAAGATTGCGTGTGTGGGCTACTCTGTTGTGAGGAGACTGCATATCCCTGTCGCGGAACGGCATCCATCGTAACATAGTTACTTGTACTTTAATATAATTCCGTGCCATACTGAACAGCATTCTCATACTAGCTCCATGAAAAAACCCATCTGCCAAAAAAAAATTACAGACCGGTCTCACTTCTTGCAACATCTTCATGCTGTTTGAGCATCTAATTCTGACCCGCATATACATTGCAGTTGTAGAACCATCTCTGATGAAGGAGCAAGCAGGATTCCGGTCTGGGAAGTCTTGCACAAGACAACTGCTCAACCTTACACAACTATATAAGATGGCTTTTAGCAAGGTGTCTTAACTGGAGCTGTGTTTGTATACCTCTCAGCAGCTTATGATAATGTCAACCACCACAGACTCCTACACAAACTACTGAATGTGAACAACATGCACCTGCATACATGGTGAAGACCCTGATTGAGAACGGACCCTTCTTCGTCGAGCTGTCTGGAAAGAAAAGTCGTTGCAATAAGCAGAAGAATGGCCTCTCCCAAGGAAGCGTTCTGGCCCCTAATCTAATCAACATAGGTCTATCTACCATGCGACCAGGAGCTTCATATATGCAGACGTCTTTTGTATCACCACCCAACGTGATGAATTCACTAAGGCAGAAGCCCCCTTGTCTTCTTGTGCGAGGGTCTTACCAACATATTTTCATACTACAAACAGGTAATCAAACGGAAGATGTAGATCACTGGAATGAAACTAGACTGGAACACCATGGGAAGACCTTAGATATATGTTTAAATTACAAACTCAAAGGGAAGGTAAGCTCCATGAAATCCTTTCTTGGCAAACTGAGCACATCTAAGTTTGGAGAAACCCCGACAACAATCAGAGCTACCGGTCTAGCTCTCTGTACCTTTACTACATAATGTACCTGTCCGGTGTGGGAACGCTCATCACATGCAATGAAGATTGATATTTTGCTTAACAGAATTAAGCTGCCATTACATCACATGATGAATGAGACCAACTAGGACTGAAAACTTCTATCTGCTCTCTGGCATCGCACCCCCTAAAATAAGGAGAGCTGTTGCTAGCCAGAATGAACGACTGAGACAAACAGAGGACGAAATGCATCCTCTGAATGACCACCCACTGCATCCTCGGTGCCTTAAGTCAAAGATAAGCTTCCTTTCATATGTTGACCCTCTGGACTTCAGTGTGTCTTCAATAAGACGTAAGCTCTGGGAGTAGAGACTGGAGGAGATGCCAGTAGACAAGCGCTTGTCTATGCAGACATTAGATGCACTGCCAGCAGGATTAAACTAACCCTGGATGACTTGGCGTAGCCTGAATAGGCATCAGTCAGGCGTGAAAAGATGCAACTCCAACTCCAACATATTGAATTAAGTACACATCGAAGGTGCAGCAGAGTGTGAGTGCCGTCAAACCCCTCAGACCAAAGACCACCTAGGTATAGTTGTGATCTGGTACATGGAATGTGTCCTATCGTAGATCTAAGACACTAACAACGTAACGCTCGGATTTACCAGCCATTGGCAGGAGGTTGTGTGATGATACAAAATAATAAATGATACAAGCTACAAATTGCTATAAGGTGATCGACAGACATTTTTGAGGCCGAGGTCTTAAAAGCGGTCTTGTTTTGTTGTAATTTTATTATATTAGGAGCGGCGATCGGCCTTTTAAAATATGCAAATGGGACTCGTATAGGAGCAGCGATCGGCCTTTTTCAAAATAAAAATGAGAACCTTAGGAGCGGCAACCAGCATTTTTGATGAAAATGAGAATCTTACGAGCAGGGCCGGAGTGGCAAAATGAAAACTGGACCCTTATTAAGAGCAGCCGGATCGGCTGTGAAAAGCATGTCTTTGAAGCGGCTCATACCCGTTTGGCAGTTATGACAAGCCCCCTACCCCCGGAAACTAGTTCGCTAATAAAGAATTAAGACAGTATGACAGCTGAATGAAGGAATATCCAGGCGATAAAACATTTCGATATCATCATTGGATAAATGAAACAAAAGTTCAAAAGTATGTATTGCACGGCAAGTAATTAAAGTCCATGGTAATTAAAGGACCTAAAGAATACAACGTACTTTGACACTTATTCCATAGTTGATGACTTGAAACATAGGTCTGCCGAAAAAAATCCATGAAAATAAACACAGTAGTAATTTAAGACTAATTTTCTGATGCCAAATCTCATTTAGCAGGCAGTTTACTCACACTTAGGGTCCGGAATCGGCAGCGTGATTGACATGTGATTGACAATTCATTGGCTTACGTAATGACGCGTCATTTACAGAATTTAGTTCATTAGTCCATTCTTTAGATGACGTCACATTTTGGCGATTTAAAAGGGGCGTTCCCAGGACAATTAGATATTTACTTAGTACCCCAAAATTGATTGATCTCATGAGAAATGACTGCCAATTCTTTTTCTTCGGGGAAAATAACATATAGAGAGCCGAATAGTGAAAATTAGGGCATCTAGACGTTTCTTTAATATAAGAGTTCAGTTGGTCTGAACTGAAGCCAACTGCCATGTTTTGTTTTTTTAGATGGTTGATTGTTGTTTTTATTTTTGTGATGATATTACCTGCACAGCATCTGTCACCCTACAAACATTGTTTGGTGTAATGTTATAGTCCGTCCATTGCCTTATTGGGGTCATTAATAATGTTGATGATTGTCCATGGTTTCTTTCTGTTTGTGATCGCGTGTCCAGATTGATATTTGCAGCTCATTTTCGCTGCCATAGGTATCTCTTAGTGAGTTCAAGGGATATGTTAGTATATGGTGTGTATCGGTACTAAAAAAAGAAAAAAGTGTTTAAATTTTAAGAGTTCAACAGATATGTGATTTGCATCTTTCGTTGCTAATGAAGCTTGAATGAGACGTATTAAACTCTTCCCTTTTCTGAGAAAAGGGGTAGTTCAAGCAAACAATTAATACAGAACATTTCTTTTTTTTAATCTGGCAAGATTTGTTAATATGCTTTTATTTGATATTCGTAAATATATTTAGACAGAAATAACTCACTCTCGGCTAGATTAACAGGGCTGAAAAATAAATGTTGTTGTCTAAATTAGACCAGACAAAATACAAAATATTATACATACATTTCCTGCAAAGTATGCACAAAAATTGAGATGTCTACACAAAACGGTCAGTTTATGACAAACAATCATAATTGGGGAGGGATACAATAATGAACTGTCAACAAAACATATTCTTTTTTTTTTTTTTTGTATATAAGGAGCAAATGTGAACAATAGCCAACCAGAGTTTGAAAGGAACTCCGGAGGGCCAATCAATGGTTCACTGCAACTCAAGTACCAAAGAAAAAATTATCTAATTAAACAAAAAATTTTAAAAAGGAACACATTTTGGGGTGAACAGGACCCCTAAAAAAAAAAAAAATTATAATTATTATACATTAGAAAGGAGGTAAACATGCACACGGCTTTTGAAGGCTTGGAGACCAGTAATTGAGATATTTCCAACAACCGAGTCAGGGAGACTATTCCAGATCCGCACTGCCGAGTGAATGAAACTCCTGTCCAAGGATGAGGTTTTAGCATCTGGGAGTGCAAGAGCATGGTCCGGCATGGATGCACTAAGCCGGGTCATTCGCCGTCTTTCCAAGGAGGGAGGGAGCATGTCTCCTAGGTTTTTCGGGCAGTGTTGAGAGTGCATTTTGTACAGCACTGACACTGCAGCTACCTGGCGTCTATGTGCTAAGCTGGGGATTGAGAGTTGGGTGCGAGCAGTGTTCTCTAATTTGTTCTCTAATTGTCTGAAAAGAAATGTGATGCCAAAAAGAAGTATATTACAATACTGAAAAGCAAATTTCTGACCAGAATTTTCCCCAAATAATTTGCTTTTGCTATATGTTTGGATAATTAGGCAATCAGAAAATCTCACCCTGGATAAAATAATGGTTACAATTGAATAAATTATCTGAAAGCATTTTTATGTAGCGCAATGTATTCTCTATTGCATTTAGATCAGAAGTAGTTAGGCCTAATTTAGACCCTCAACAATAAGAGATACAACATAAACGTCTTTAGGTCATTCTAGGAAAAGTAAATTTGCATAATAATGCAAGCAAAATATCAAGTTTTGTAAAAAAAAAAAAAAAATGCATCATTTATAGGATTTTTAGTGTTTTTTAACCAATTTTATTGAATAGCGCCCTCATATGATGACATTTTGAAATTCTACTTCTTGTAAACTGAAGAACCCCCTAGCTTTACATATCTGCCAAATATGAGAGTGATTGGCCATCAAATAAAGACATTAAAGAGGAAACAATATAAAGAGATAAAGAGATAACATGGCCATTATATGCCTCGAAATTGCATATGACACATGGTGATTACGTAATCAAAAATGTCCCTTTTGTAGATTATATTTAAAGAATAATCACGTTTCTGATTTGAATACACTCTCACTAGTAGAAATCATGAGTTTAAGCTCACTGCCATTATTTTCAAGGTGAAAAAAACAAACTATATTAATGAACATTGTTTTTTAATAGTTTTGTTCACGGAAATTCCCGTGATTTTTCATATGCAAATTTGATGACGTCATAATTATATGAACCCAATCAACTATGACAACGAAAATTTGTCTGTACCATATGCTAATATGAATATGGGTTTCAGCAAAGTTTAGTAGATAAAGACCTAGCCATTATGAAATGAGAGCATTTAATGCAATCTTAATTTTCACCCACCTTAAGAAATGAAGCAAAACATGAAAAGGTGCTATTTTTACATACCTCCAAAAAAGTAGTAAAAAAACATAGTATAAATGAGTTTTTTTCTTGTTAACATTTTGTTTCTAACATTGGACATATCAATGGACAAAATGACACCCAAGTCGGAGGATCAGAGGGGGGGGTCACCGGTAGGCCCCTCTGGCCCACAGACTATATAGGTTGGTCCTCTTCCGCTGTGGTGTCGGCGACGGACCTGCTGGCTGGAATCATAGTCTTGATCTTGTTTCTTGGGTACTTGTTGATGTCATTGAGGGCAGTGGTGACGTGATTGATTTCTTGTTGGAGATGGTCGGCATCGCTGAGTTGGTGGGCTCGGCGGATGAGGGTGTTGGGTACTGACTGAATAACTGCTGGATGGTGGAACGATCTGTAGTGCAGGTATTTGTCGGTGTGTGTGGGCTTCCTGTAGACTTGGTGGGCGGGTTTACCGGATGGCGATCTAGGAAGGGGATGCTGTTGTGTTCCTCAAATGTATTGTCGACTCTTTTGTATGGCTGTGAAACATGGTATTTAAAAACTACTCATGAAACCAAAAATGGATGATTTTGACTCAAAATCCCTACGAAAGATCCTACACATCAAGTGGAATGACGTCATCACAAACAAGGAAGTTCGAAAACGTACTAAGCAGCCTCCAGTATCCGCAACAATTTGTAAAAGGCGCCTGAAGTGGTTGGGACATGTAGCACGTCTCCCCCCTGACCGCCAAGCAAACCAAGCTCTATGGTGGACTCCCCTGGGTCTAAAACAAGATCTGAAAGGCAGCCTTAAAAATTGGAATGACATCAAGACACTAACTGCTGACAGACCCTGCTGAGTGATGACGCGGGAGCTACTAAGTCTAAGTTAGTACAAATTCGTAACGCTTTCTTTTGTAATATTTAAATTATTCTGTTTTTAGCAACACATATCAGGATTATCCAATTATTGTTAGACCGGACTAAAGTTGTGCTTCTGATGATAATTAGGGCCAATAACTAGTCAACTACATGACAAGTAGAAAAACTCCACAATATAAACGTAACAGTCTCTTAGGGAGATACAGAGCAATCCAATTTACGGAGGAAGCAGTACATCAGCAGAGTAATTGGTTGAGTCGCAAAAGTGTATTGTATAAATAAACAAGTTAACATGGCAATGATTCAAAGACAGTAGCCTGTACTACATAGGGTTATTGCTTACATGACTATGTTCCTTTCGATTGTCCTGTCGGCTCATTACAACTAAAAATATTGTCCAACTGTACCATTCTTTCTGAGACACACTGTTTATTAGTGTACGCATTTTATATTTTGTTCTTAAATCATCAATTAAATGTGGCATCCTACATATATTCCGATCAGATGAATTTATAGGTATTTCAGCTGTTTCTGAACCGATATTGATAAGATAAGTTCATTCTTTCTTTAACAATGTTTGCTTTTTCATGTGTGACATTCGGTCTTTCATTACCCCAAAAATATTATTTCTTGAAGCGCCCTCTATAGCAAAAATCAGCTATCACTTTAACTAGAATAGCGTGTGATCCACTTTATTATGTTTGTATAAAACATACAATGTGTGATGCATGTCGTTTTAATCTGAGCCTAAATTAGATTTACCTTTAGGTATATCGACGGTTGTAGGGTTCTCATCAACTTTATCTTGCGGTCCACTCGTTTTCGGCATACTGCTACTCCTTGTTCTTTCTGTTGGTGTCATTTGTTTGATGAAGTCTTTTATTTTAGGTGGGTCTTCCTCATCCATTCTCTCCAGATCGCCGCAAAGAATGACTTCCCTGCCATTGTCGAAAATGTCATGTTGCAATAGACGAAGCATTTTCTCATGGGCGTGCTTAGTGTGGGGTTTGAGGTTCACGATGTCATGGATTACTATTAAAGTAGGAACGTGATCTATAGTATGGGGAAAATAAAACAAATAAAGATGCTCATCTGCACATCTGCTCATTTGCTGGCTTTTAACTCTCATACACATTTTGCAGGCCCTATCGAAAGTGTGTTATAATTCGTTGCATTAGAAGTTCGGGCTGCGGAGTAACTTTAATCAGGAAACAAAACTGTTCTATTGTTGGAATCCGGGTATGACGGAAATAGAAAGTCACTTCATCCAAGCAGTATAAATACACATGAGCAAATGCGTAATACCACTGTATTAATGAGCCTGGACCCATCCACGCTCTCACTGCCCTCTGACATTTAATGTGGAAGTGCAATGCCAAGTGCAGTTAGATTTAAAGGCTACTTTGATCATTTAGAGGGTGAACAGACATTTAATTTGATGCATGACTTGGCAGTTTTGGCCTATTGGATCCTATGCAATCCTTCTGTGAACATACCCAAATTGTAATAATTGTTTTGGCGGCTAAAGATGATGGGAGCGGCCATGTTCGTGTAATTACCCGACATGCCTCGCATATTCTGACGTATGTGCAGATGGCCGAACAAAAAGATTTGTACTGATTTGCATACTCATGAAAGCGTCTGCAAGTATTCAAACAATGGTTTGAATTGGAGTTAAGTGCAGGAATGCATCATTGTTCGATCATAGTGGTGTAAGTCCGTACAGACCTAACAATGGTGGCCTCCATCGTTCGCGTGAATTGTGGTGTGCCCGATAGTGTTTTTACATATTTCTTCCAAAGCAGAAATCTGAGTCGGGGTAATGTTATTCGAAAAAAAAGAAGAGGATATTACGATGTATAAAGTAGGATAAACTCTTTTCTAGAGTTGCATTGGCCTTTAATTGGAGACGTAGTGGCAACTGTGTTCATAGTATACCGATGATACACCTACCCACGATCACGCGGCGCTCCTACTGCAACCTAACGACTATTAGACCGGCAGCCCAGAGGTCTTTTGTGCATCGAAAAGCGTACTGATTGTTGAACATATGAATATTTAGAGGAGAGTGTAACAAAACCAAAAATATGAGTCTCCTGGGGCTTATTGCAAGAAAGGGTCCTATCTTTAGGACGTCCTAAATGTCACGTGATTGTCATATGACTACGTACATAGGACAGTTATCCTAAACTGTTGCAAGAAAGGCTCCTAAGTCTAAATTAGCCTTTGCCATGAACCTCATGTATAATCGATAACATAATTATCAGCATAGGAGCCTATTGCTGGTCTATAGGTGCGTTAGAATGACAAATGATATAAAACATACACAGAACATATTACAATGTTCAGTTCAGTTCACATGCAAAGCAAACGAACACACAAAAAACATGAAATATATTTTTCGGAAAAGATTTGCCTATGTTGCTGCTTGTGGCTATTTAAAGACACCATTAATTAGTATCTTCATCAAACAGACCATATTATACATGTGAAAAATATTATATATATTTTCGCTACAATTAACTTATCTGATCAGCTACACTTTATCAATAAATATTACATATACCTGAAAAGTAGATGATCTGGCAAAAGAAAGACCTTTTACCTTTGAAATAAGTAATGAACAATATTTATATTCAAGAGAGGTCTTCTTTATCGAGACCATTCTATAAAGTATGGAAACTGCTTGTTCACGATATACGTTTCGTTCCCGATTCTAATAGAAAACATCAGCGATACAAACGTATATATTTCGTCTTGAAAGTTAAATTCATTTCCCAAATAGGCTAGTGGCGTAGCTGTACTCGTTTGTTCAGCGGGGGATGAATTATTACATTACCCCTCCCCCTTGAACAATATGTATTGATTACAGATCGACTTCTATGGAACATGATGTAAATTAATTAAAGAAAAAAAAGAAAACAAATAATATCGTAAAGTAAGTACTGAATAAGCCATAGATATTAAAGCATCGTCTAGTTGCGATTATAAAACCCTTAATCAGATTGGGGCTGGGCACTTACAAGTATAACCGATACATACAAACGAAAAATATTTCATCTTTACCATCATATTCAAGTTCGCAATCATTCGTCATTATGGGGGGGGGGGGGGGGGGGAGGGGTAGTGAAATTTGTACATTACACTTCCCTCGTGTTATAAGGGGATTCATTCCCTACCCCATTCGGTGCCATTGATAACGATAATATTTGATGTATTATTCCAAATGGAATCATACATAGTTTAGTTCATTTTATATCGTGTCCCCTTCTCACTGATTGAAATAACGCAAGCTTTCCATAAAACATGTTTACATTTGACCGATGATGGGGTTTTTTCCGATCGCGAAGTTAGGACACTGTCCTAAGTGTACGTAATTCAGTCGTAGTCACATGACAGTCACGTGACATTTAGGCCGTCCTAAAGATAGGACCCTTTCTTGCAACACACCCCCGGGCTGTACCCGGTGGTAAAGGGGTCCTTTGCGCCTCCAAAGTTTGGCCCCTGGGGTTTGTGCGATGCTTCTCTTTTGTTGCGAAGTACCGTGTCTAACATAGCTAACTGCGGGGTAAGCGAGACAATTACAAAAGGATCAGCGGTCCGTATCAGGCCTTCTTCGGAACATTTTACGTTGGCCGTTTTAAAAGACGAAATACACGTCGATGAATTGGGGATTATACCCAAAACCTCTTGCAACTTAACCCTAAAAAGGCCGGGTGGGGGGCCATAATGGCCCCCCCCCCCCTCCCCCCTCCGCGATTTTTTGTATTGCTCCAAAACGTGGTAAGATAACGCGCCGCTGCTTGGTGACTTTTTCTTTCGGGTCTTTCGCATATTTTAAACAAAAATTTTGAAAATCGGACCTACCGTTACGAAGTCACGTGACCTTTTGTCTATCCATGTCAGCCCGAAAATTGCTCAATTTCGTGATTTGTGTACAAAACATATGGAAATATCAGTTTCGTAAAAGGAGGTATATCATTGGTTATTTGGTCTTGTTTACATTTTATATGTTTGTTTTTGGGGTCAAAATAGTTGAATTATAGTTAGAAATAAAAAGTTAAAAAACAATAAAATACATAAGTAAAAAAAAAAAAGAAATACATAAGAAATTATAAAAACAATAGAAAACATTCCAATGCTCTAAAGAATATATGTAGTGAAAACCAGAGTTTAATTATGAAGAATATATGATTTATGGGTAAAAATATGAATTTTATGACCTTATTTGCCTAAATTACCATAAATATGCAAATTAATGATATTTTTCAAAAAATTAAAATTACCATTGTATTCTATACACTTCACTTATCATACGTGCAATTTTTCACGGCGATCGGCCGCTCCGCGGCCGAGATCTTAGGGGGGGCCATAATGCCCCCCCCCCCCGGCCTGCTGAAGACCTCAAATAGCCGGCCTTTTTAGGGTTAACAAATA